>JBBDGP010003478.1:0-70374 GCA_037952835.1 Lithobates septentrionalis | reverse complement strand
AAATCTACAGAAAGCATCCAGTCGCCCAGGTTCACAGCCAGAAGTATGGACTGCATACTCTCCATCTTGAAGGCCTCTATTTTTATGTTCCTGATGAGATCTTTTAAATCCAATACAGGGCGCAAGTCTCCGGTTTTCTTCTTTACCAAAAATAGTGGGGAATAGAACCCCCTCCCCTTTTGATCTGACGGAAACCTCCAGGATTGCCCCTTTTTCCTTCAATTCCACTGTATATTTTAATAGTAACTTCCTCTTGATTGGAGAAGATGGCAGTCTTGTTGATTGGAAGTGATTTTTTGGAAGTTTGCCCATAAACTTCCACTTGTGTCCAAATTTGATTGTGGAAAGAGTCCACGGGTCCTTTATATGGCTTGACCAAATCTGTATGAAGTCCTTGAGCCTGGCGCCCACCTGTACTGGGTGGGCAGGCGAACCTTCAAAAAGACTTCTGCTGCTCCCCTGCCGGGGTAGTCTTGGACTTTTGCATCCTAAGGAAGGAAGGTCTTGTGTTTTTCCAGTCTCTTCTAAACTCTCTACCGGACGGTAGGATCTAGCTTCCCTATATTTCTCAGGAAGGTTGCGCCTGAAGGACGGACCCTTTTGGGCCTTGGGTCTCCTGTCTGGGGGAATTAATCCCGACTTCCCTCCTGTCACCTTCGAGATAGCGGTGTCCAATTTAGACCCGAACAGGTTTGAGCCATCATATGGAATTCTGCACCAGCTTGTTTTAGATGCAGTATCGGCCATCCATGGTTTCAACCACAGGGCCCTTCTTGCCGTGACTGAGGCTAGCATTGATATCGCCGAGGATCTTATAATATCCATTGAAGCTTCTGCCACGAAGTCACCTGCCAACTTGATCTCCTAAAGAGAAGATATTATCTTGTCTAATTCCATACCGTCTTGTCCAACCTGATATGGCTTTAGCCACTGCTGCTGTGGTAATTGCTGGTCTGCACGCGCCCCCAGCAGTGGAATATGCTTTTTTTAATTCCAGATCCAATTTCCGATCCAGAACATCCCGAAAGGAAACCGCGTCTTCAATAGGCAGAGTGACATGCCGTGCAAGACGCATCAAGGAGGAGTCAACTACTGGGGTGTTCATCAACTATTGACTTTTGACTCCTTCAGAGGATACATCTTTGTCAGTCTGTTGGTGAGACTGGTCTGCTTATCAGATCTCTCCCCGCTTTATCTTCTTCCCAGCCTATCGCCTCTTTAACTGACTTTGCGAAAGGCTGTACAAGGGAGAAGTCAAAACCTGCTGACATGTCCTGATCCTCAATTCCTGAGGAGGGTTCTGACGCCTGGGGTTGATGGTCGTCTGTTACCGATGTGCTGGGCGTAGGGCTATCCATTAGTGGTGCCGTTGTCTCCCTTATGGATTCCCGCACAGATTCTCTTATGAGCTCCGTAGCGACTCTTGCGTCTAATTCCTTGTCCTTTGCTGCTTCATTGAAACAGGATCTGCAGACTAATTTCTCTGGCAAGGCCGGCGCGCCGCATACCCAGCAAGCGTTTGCTGCAGAACGGGTGTGGCGGCTCTGGCGGTGTGATGAAGGTGACCGTCTGCGGTGTGACCGACTATGACGGGAGCGGCTGCGTCTTGAGCGGCTGTGACGTGAGCGGCTATGTCTTCGTGGCGGGAAGAAGACCTTGAACGGCTTCTGCGAGACCTCTTGCTTGAAGCGTGACTTGATCTCCCCTCACGCCTGGAACTTGCGGCTCTTGACCTGGTAGGGCTGCCAAAAACGCAGCGTTAGCGGTTGGCTCTCTTTTTCTCTCCCCTTCTTCAATACGTACCAATGACGGATGGCCTCTTACCTAGTTTGCTGATGGTGGTCTGCGCGGGCAGTGGTCTCCATAGTAAAAGTGACAGTAAGACTGAAGAGTAATAAGAGAAAAACATTTTTTTTTTTTTAAATTCCATTACTTTTTTTTTTTTTTTTTTAAATCTGTATACAGTCTAAATCAGATGATTCAACTTACCTGGGCTTGCTGAGTTGTTTTCTGCAAAGCAGTGGAACGTACGGCGAAATCCAGCTTGTCTTGTAAGAATCCTCAGCAAAAAACACAGAATTTCCTGTGTTTTTAAATTTGGCGCCGCCGTCGCGGCAAAATGACGCTCCCGCGCATGCGCAGAGCGTCCCGAACACCTCGGCGCCATCTTGGAGAAGGGCATAACCCTCCCAAGGCAGCACCTAGCACTGAGAGCAGAGGAGGAGCGTCGGCGGCCATGACGGCTCCACAGCGGTGGACAGCAAGTGCCAGCAAGCCCCCTGAGCAGAAAGAAAGGTACAGGCAAAACAAAAAGAAAGGAGACCACTGCAAATATGAAGCTTCTTTAAAGCTTACTGTGCCAGATGTCCAGACGCCCCCTGAGACCACCAGACCGGGGGTTCCCTCCATAGAAGCTCTTTTAGAGACTGTACAGGAGGGACTTCCAAACAGGAGAGGCTTGAACCTGCTGGGGCGAGTGCGGTAAGAGGCTTTTTCTTAATCTTGACAACAGGAGCCAGCTTGCTTCTCAATCTGTCAGGTGAGGATAAAAAAGAGAATGCAGCGGGGTGTCTCCCCTTCAAATTTATAGCTAACCAATCCTGTCAGGTTGTGGGGGCGGAGTCACAACCCAGTGTGTGCTGCCATGGAGGCGTCAGGAAAGTCCTTTCCCAATGTACCAGGGATGGAGGTTGATGAACTATCATTGTCAGAGCCTCATACAAAGTCCCAACACTGTTTTTAGTTTTTCTTTTTCGTTGAGCAAATACGAACGGTGGAATAAAATTTAAACCCAAACGAATGAAGTGAATGTGTCGTATGTTTGTATAAATTTTATAAAACATTTTTGAATAACAGATTTCTTGCAGGTGGATGTGATTGTTTTGTTTTCCCCTTTTCAGCCAGTAGGTGGAGCACTCGCCTCCTTATCAGGTATTTTCTAGGCTCTCCTTCACAGCTTGGCTGGAGAAAGGCTCGCTGTGTACTATATAGGCCAGTGATGACGGACCTTGGCACTCCAGATGTTTTGGAACTACATTTCCCATGATGCTCATGCACTCTGCAGTGTAGTTGAGCATCATGGGAAATGTAGTTCCAAAACATCTGGGGTGCCGAGGTTCGCCATCACTGATATAGGTCATTAGATTGAGGCCAGGTTCACATATGTGCGAGCCCAGCAGCTAGCTGATACGTCATGAATGAAAGGTGGCCCTGACTCCGCCCCCTCACTGCCGGTTCAGTTCAGGCAGCTCCATCCAATCAGACGCAGTGTGACAACCAACTGATGAAATAGATGTAACATTTTTAGATGAAATACTTATAAAGGTTACAAATATAAAGTGTCACCCCGCTCTCACCACAGATGAAGAGGAAATGTGGGTCACGTTGTGCGTTCTGGTGAAGGATATCTGGTCGGTGGTCTACCGGGATGAATATCTGTAGGCTGCTCTACAATTTGCAATATCCACATGATTGGCCCCCTACCTGTGTCATCGCTTCTCTCCACACCTGTAAAGATTGTGATAATGTTGAATGGTCCTACTTATTCCAAATTCTGCAACTCTACGGGATTGGACCTCGTTTTGGTGGCATGGATATATGCCCCCTTTATACTGCCCCAGTGGCATGGATATACGCCCCCTTTATACTGCCCCAGTGGCATGGATATACGCCCCCTTTATACTGCCCCAGTGGCATGGATTTATGCCCCCTTTATACTGCCCCAGTGGCATGGATATACGCCCCCTTTATACTGCCCCGGTGGCATGGATACGCCGCCTTTATACTGCCCCGGTGGCATGGATACGCCCCCTTTATACTGCCCCGGTGGCATGGATACGCCCCCTTTATACTGCCCCGGTGGCATGGATACGCCCCCTTTATACTGCCCCAGTGGCATGGATACACCCCCTTTATACTGCCCCGGTGGCATGGATACGCCCCCTTTATACTGCCCCGGTGGCATGGATACGCCCCCTTTATACTGCCCCGGTGGCATGGATACGCCCCCTTTATACTGCCCCAGTGGCATGGATACGCCCCCTTTATACTGCCTCGGTGGCATGGATATGCCCCCTTTATACTGCCCCAGTGGCATGGATACGCCCCCTTTATACTGCCCCGGTGGCATGGATATGCCCCCTTTATACTTCCCCAGTGGCATGGATACGCCCCTTTTATACTGCCCCGGTGGCATGGATATACGCCCCCTTTATACTGCCCCAGTGGCATGGATATGCCCCCTTTATACTGCCCCAGTGGCATGGATACGCCCCCTTTATACTGCCCCGGTGGCATGGATACGCCCCCTTTATACTGCCCTGGTGGCATGGATACACCCCCTTTATACTGCCCCGGTGGCATGGATACGCCCCCTTTATACTGCCCCGGTGGCATGGATACGCCCCCTTTATACTGCCCCGGTGGCACGCATCAGAGGTAATTCCCACATCCCTGACGCTTTCCAATACATAGGGGCATCAGGGGCAGGGGTGTCCTTTGTCGCCCCCCTCCTGTTTTCCTTGGCTATGGAAGCCCTTGCCATACACATCCGTACTTCCCCTTTGATTAGTGCTCCCCCTATTGGTAACCATTGAGGAAGGTACTTTACTTTATGCAGATGATACTTTTCGTATACCTGGCCGACCCCTCGCCAATCCCTAAAAAGCACTTCTGGTTTAAATTGACACCTTTGGAGATCATTCCGGCTTCTGTGTGAATTGGGACAAATTCCCCTTGGAGCAAACGGCGGTTCCTTCACTCCACCCGGATCCCAGGCTACAAGTTGTTTCTTCATTTAGATATCTCGTATTACGGGTTCAACTGTCTACAAGGGCGTGTTCAGAGGGTGGTGATAAATGGGGAGTACTCAGAATGGTCAGGGGTGGGTAGTGGGGTCCCCCAGGGTTCTGTGCTGGGACCAATCCTATTTAATTTGTTCATAAACGATCTGGAGGATGGGATAAACAGTTCAATCTCTGTATTTGCAGACGATACTAAGCTAAGGAGGGCAATAACTACATGGCAAATGAGGTTCAATGTAGAAAAATGTAAAATAATGTATTTGGGTGGTAAAAATCTGAATGCAATCTATAGACTGGGGGGAGAACCTCTGGGGGGATCTAGGATGGAAAAGGACCTGGGGGTCCTAGTAGATGATAGGCTCAGCAATGCCAAGCTACTGCTAACAAAGCAAACAGAATATTGGCATTAAAAAGGGGGATCAACTCCAGAGATAAAACGATAATTCTCCCGCTCTACAAGACTCTGGTCCGGCCGCACCTGGAGTATGCTGTCCAGTTCTGGGCACCAGTCCTCAGGAAGGATGTACTGGAAATGGAGCGACTACAAAGAAGGGCAACAAAGCTAATAAAGGGTCTGGAGGATATTAGTTATGAGGAAAGGTTGTGAGCTCTGAACTTATTCTCTCTGGAGAAGAGACGCTTGAGAGGGGATATGATTTCAATGTACAAATATCGGACTGGTGACCCCACAATATATAAATACCGGACTGGTGACCCCACAATATATAAATACCGGACTGGTGACCCCACAATATACAAATACCGGACTGGTGACCCCACAATATATAAATACCGGACTGGTGACCCCACAATATATAAATACCGGACTGGTGACCCCACAATATATAAATACCGGACTGGTGACCCCACAATATACAAATACCGGACTGGTGACCCCACAATATATAAATACCGGACTGGTGACCCCACAATATATAAATACCGGACTGGTGACCCCACAATATACAAATACCGGACTGGTGACCCCACAATATATATATACCGGACTGGTGACCCCACAATATACAAATACCGGACTGGTGACCCCACAATATACAAATACTGGACTGGTGACCCCACAATATATAAATACCGGACTGGTGACCCCACAATATACAAATACCGGACTGGTGACCCCACAATATATAAATACCGGACTGGTGACCCCACAATATATAAATACCGGACTGGTGACCCCACAATATACAAATACCGGACTGGTGACCCCACAATATACAAATACCGGACTGGTGACCCCACAATATATAAATACCGGACTGGTGACCCCACAATATATAAATACCGGACTGGTGACCCCACAATATATAAATACCGGACTGGTGACCCCACAATATATAAATACCGGACTGGTGACCCCACAATATACAAATACCGGACTGGTGACCCCACAATATATAAATACCGGACTGGTGACCCCACAATATATAAATACCGGACTGGTGACCCCACAATATATAAATACCGGACTGGTGACCCCACAATATATAAATACCGGACTGGTGACCCCACAATATACAAATACCGGACTGGTGACCCCACAATATATATATACCGGACTGGTGACCCCACAATATACAAATACCGGACTGGTGACCCCACAATATACAAATACTGGACTGGTGACCCCACAATATATAAATACCGGACTGGTGACCCCACAATATACAAATACCGGACTGGTGACCCCACAATATATAAATACCGGACTGGTGACCCCACAATATATAAATACCGGACTGGTGACCCCACAATATACAAATACCGGACTGGTGACCCCACAATATACAAATACCGGACTGGTGACCCCACAATATATAAATACCGGACTGGTGACCCCACAATATATAAATACCGGACTGGTGACCCCACAATATATAAATACCGGACTGGTGACCCCACAATATACAAATACCGGACTGGTGACCCCACAATATATAAATACCGGACTGGTGACCCCACAATATATAAATACCGGACTGGTGACCCCACAATATACAAATACCGGACTGGTGACCCCACAATATATAAATACCGGACTGGTGACCCCACAATATATAAATACCGGACTGGTGACCCCACAATATATAAATACCGGACTGGTGACCCCACAATATACAAATACCGGACTGGTGACCCCACAATATATAAATACCGGACTGGTGACCCCACAATATATAAATACCGGACTGGTGACCCCACAATATATAAATACCGGACTGGTGACCCCACAATATACAAATACCGGACTGGTGACCCCACAATATATAAATACCGGACTGGTGACCCCACAATATATAAATACCGGACTGGTGACCCCACAATATACAAATACCGGACTGGTGACCCCACAATATATAAATACCGGACTGGTGACCCCACAATATATAAATACCGGACTGGTGACCCCACAATATATAAATACCGGACTGGTGACCCCACAATATACAAATACCGGACTGGTGACCCCACAATATATAAATACCGGACTGGTGACCCCACAATATATAAATACCGGACTGGTGACCCCACAATATATAAATACCGGACTGGTGACCCCACAATATACAAATACCGGACTGGTGACCCCACAATATATAAATACCGGACTGGTGACCCCACAATATATAAATACCGGACTGGTGACCCCACAATATATAAATACCGGACTGGTGACCCCACAATATACAAATACCGGACTGGTGACCCCACAATAGGGAGGAAACTTTTTCGCAGAATGGAGTTTAATAAGACTCGTGGCCACTCATTAAAATTAGAAGAAAAGAGGTTTAACCTTAAACTATGTAGAGGGTTCTTTACTGTAAGAGCGCAAGGATGTGGAATTCCCTTCCACAGGCGGTGGTCTCAGCGGGGAGCATCGATAGCTTCAAGAAACTATTAGATAATCACCTGAATGACAGCAACATACAGGGATATACAATGTAATACTGACACATAATCACACACATAGGTTGGACTTGTGTCTTTTTTCAACCTCACCTACTATGTAACTATGGGGCACTATTCCTCCCACTGATACCAATGATGGGGCACTATTCCTCCCACTGATACCAATGATGGGGCACTATTCCTCCCACTGATACCAATGATGGGGCACTATTCCTCCCACTGATACCAATGATGGGGCACTATTCCTCCCACTGATTCCAATGATGGGGCACTATTCCTCTCACTGATACCAATGATGGGGCACTATTCTTCCCACTGACACCAATGATGGGACACTATTCCTCCCACTGATACCAATGATGGGGTACTATTCCTCCCACTGATACCAATGATGGGGCACTATTCCTCCCAGTGATACCAATGATGGGACACTATTCCTCCCACTGATACCAATGATGGGGCACTATTCCTCCCACTGATACCAATGATGGGGCACTATTCCTCCCACTGATACCAATGATGGGGCACTATTCCTCCCACTGATACCAATGATGGGGCACTATTCCTCCCACTGACACCAATGATGGGGCACTATTCCTCCCACTGATGGGGCACTATTCCTCCCACTGACACCAATGATGGGGCACTATTCCTCCCACTGATGTATAATCACACACATAGGTTGGACTTGATGGACTTCCAGTATATATCTCATAGTTTGTAGACAATATGACTTTTACACAAACCAATCAATAAACATTTATTGGGATTCTTTTTTATTTTTTAACCAAAGACATGAAGCAGAAAACATTTTGGCTTAAATTGATGAAGAAATTATATTTTTTATATTTTTTTTTTATTGGATGTTTTATAGCAGAAAGTAAAAAATATTGTTTTGTTTTTTCTAAATTGTCGCTCTTTGTGTTGTTTAAAGCACAAAAATAAACCCCGCAGAGGTGATCAAATACCACCAATAGAAAGTTCTATTTGTGGGGAAAAAAGGACGTCAATTTCATTTATGTACATCGTCGAAGGACCGCGCGATTGTCCGCTAAAGTAATGCCGTATCGCAAACACATGGCCTGGTCAGGAAGAAGGGGGGGGCTTCCGGAGTGCGAGGGGTTAACCTCTCCAGAGAGAATAGTTCTGTTTCGTATTCCAGGGTCGGGATGAGGCCTCTTGGCGGGAAGTCAGCGATTGCGATATCCTCGGCATTCCTCGGGACGCGGACCCCGCCCTCCCCCAGCAGGACTTTGGACTCGGCGGAGGATCCGGCGCACTTCACAGAGACTCTTCGGAGAAGCTCAGAGGCACCATGGCCGAGTTCACCACCGCCGCCGAGTACGAGGCCAAGATGAACCCGCGCACCTATCTGGAGTCCTACTTCCACCTGGGATCGGGGAGCCTGGCCGACGATTTCCTGAGATTCGCCATCGGGAAGATGCACAAAGTCTTCTCATCAGGTATTCCGCCTGTCCCCCGAGCGACCAATCACAATTCACATATGTATGGCAGCTCTTAGCTGATACACGGTGCACTGCAATCCTAAACGACCAATCAGAATTCATTCATCAGCAATCTAACTGCACCAATCCTGACCCTGATGAAGGGGGGCGGCATTAGGGCCCCAAAACCCATTGGCTACTCCCCTCCCCCCCCCCCCCCCACTTCTCTTTGTTTAGAATGAGCCGTGTACATTAGTTGTGATCATCTGCTCTATACACATCCCATAATCCATCTCCGGAGACAGCAAGACAGGGGGGCTACACTCCTACAGACAGGGGGGCCAAGACAGGGGGGCTACACTCCTACAGACAGGGGGGCCAAGGCAGGGGGGCTACACTCCTACATACAGGGGGGCCAAGACAGGGAAGCTACACTCCTACATACAGGGGGGCTACACTCCTACATACAGGGGGGCCAAGGCAGGGGGGCTACATTTCTACATACAGGGGGGCTACACTCCTACAGACAGGGGGGCTACACTCCTACAGACAGGGGGGCTACACTCCTACAGACAGGGGGGCTACACTCCTACATACAGGGGGGCCAAGGCAGGGGGGCTACACTCCTACATACAGGGGGGCCAAGGCAGGGGGGCTACACTCCTACATACAGGGGGGCCAAGACAGGGAAGCTACACTCCTACATACAGGGGGGCTACACTCCTACATACAGGGGGACCAAGACAGGGGGGCTACACTCCTACATACAGGGGGGCCAAGACAGGGAAGCTACACTCCTACATACAGGGGGGCTACACTCCTACATACAGGGGGGCCAAGGCAGGGGGGCTACATTTCTACATACAGGGGGGCTACACTCCTACAGACAGGGGGGCTACACTCCTACAGACAGGGGGGCTACACTCCTACATACAGGGGGGCCAAGACAGGGGGGCTACACTCCTACATACAGGGGGGCCAAGGCAGGGGGGCTACATTTCTACATACAGGGGGGCTACGCTCCTACATACAGGGGGGCTACATTCCTACATCCAGGGGGGCCAAGGCAGGGGGGCTACATTTCTACATACAGAGGGGCTACACTCCTACATACAGGGGGGCTACATTCCTACATCCAGGGGGGCCAAGACAGGGGGGCTACACTCCTACAGACAGGGGGGCTACACTCCTACAGACAGGGGGGCTACACTCCTACATACAGGGGGGCTACATTTCTACATACAGGGGGGCTACACTCCTACATACAGGGGGGCTACACTCCTACATACAGGGGGCCAAGGCAGAGGGGCTACACTCCTACATACAGGGGGGCCAAGGCAGGGGGGCTACATTCCTACATACAGGGGGACCAAGGCAGGGGGGCTACACTCCTACAGACAGGGGGGCCAAGACAGGGGGGCTACACTCCTACAGACAGGGGGGCCAAGGCAGGGGGGCTACACTCCTACATACAGGGGGGCCAAGACAGGGAAGCTACACTCCTACATACAGGGGGGCTACACTCCTACATACAGGGGGGCCAAGGCAGGGGGGCTACATTTCTACATACAGGGGGGCTACACTCCTACAGACAGGGGGGCTACACTCCTACAGACAGGGGGGCTACACTCCTACAGACAGGGGGGCTACACTCCTACATACAGGGGGGCCAAGGCAGGGGGGCTACACTCCTACATACAGGGGGGCCAAGACAGGGAAGCTACACTCCTACATACAGGGGGGCTACACTCCTACATACAGGGGGACCAAGACAGGGGGGCTACACTCCTACATACAGGGGGGCCAAGACAGGGAAGCTACACTCCTACATACAGGGGGGCTACACTCCTACATACAGGGGGGCCAAGGCAGGGGGGCTACATTTCTACATACAGGGGGGCTACACTCCTACAGACAGGGGGGCTACACTCCTACAGACAGGGGGGCTACACTCCTACATACAGGGGGGCCAAGACAGGGGGGCTACACTCCTACATACAGGGGGGCCAAGGCAGGGGGGCTACATTTCTACATACAGGGGGGCTACGCTCCTACATACAGGGGGGCTACATTCCTACATCCAGGGGGGCCAAGGCAGGGGGGCTACATTTCTACATACAGAGGGGCTACACTCCTACATACAGGGGGGCTACATTCCTACATCCAGGGGGGCCAAGACAGGGGGGCTACACTCCTACAGACAGGGGGGCTACACTCCTACAGACAGGGGGGCTACACTCCTACAGACAGGGGGGCTACATTTCTACATACAGGGGGGCTACACTCCTACATACAGGGGGGCTACACTCCTACATACAGGGGGCCAAGGCAGAGGGGCTACACTCCTACATACAGGGGGGCCAAGGCAGGGGGGCTACATTCCTACATACAGGGGGGCCAAGGCAGGGGGGCTACATTCCTACATACAGGGGGACCAAGGCAGGGGGGCTACACTCCTACATACAGGGGGACCAAGACAGGGGGGCTACACTCCTACATACAGGGGGGCTACACTCCTACATACAGGGGGACCAAGACAGGGGGGCTACACTCCTACATACAGGGGGGCCAAGGCAGGGGGGCTACACTCCTACATACAGGGGGGCCAAGGCAGGGGGGCTACATTTCTACATACAGGGGGGCTACACTCCTACATACAGGGGGGCTACACTCCTACAGACAGGGGGGCTACACTCCTACATACAGGGGGGCCAAGGCAGGGGGGCTACACTCCTACATACAGGGGGACCAAGACAGGGGGGCTACACTCCTACATACAGGGGGGCCAAGGCAGGGGGGCTACACTCCTACATACAGGGGGGCCAAGACAGGGGGGCTACACTCCTACATACAGGGGGGCCAAGACAGGGGGGCTACACTCCTACATACAGGGGGACCAAGGCAGGGGGCTACACTCCTACATACAGGGGGACCAAGACAGGGGGCTACACTCCTACATCCAGGGGGGCTACACTCCTACATACAGGGGGGCCAAGGCAGGGGGGCTACACTCCTACATACAGGGGGACCAAGACAAGGGGGCCACACTCCTACATACAGGGGGGCCAAGGCAGGGGGGCTACACTCCTACATACAGGGGGGCCAAGGCAGGGGGGCTACATTCCTACATACAGGGGGACCAAGGCAGGGGGGCTACATTCCTACATACAGGGGGACCAAGACAAGGGGGCTACACTCCTACATACAGGGGGGCCAAGACAGGGGGCTACACTCCTACATACAGGGGGGCCAAGACAGGGGGCTACACTCCTACATACAGGGGGGCCAAGACAGGGGGCTACACTCCTACATACAGGGGGACCAAGGCAGGGGGGCTACACTCCTACATACAGGGGGACCAAGGCAGGGGGGCTACACTCCTACATACAGGGGGGCCAAGACAGGGGGGCTACACTCCTACATACAGGGGGACCAAGACAGGGGGGCTACACTCCTACATCCAGGGGGGCCAAGACAGGGGGGCTACACTCCTACATACAGGGGGGCCAAGACAGGGGGGCTACACTCCTACATACAGGGGGGCCAAGGCAGGGGGGCTACACTCCTACATACAGGGGGCCAAGACAGGGGTGCTACACTCCTACATACAGGGGGGCCAAGACAGGGGGGCTACACTCCTACATACAGGGGGGCCAAGACAGGGGGGCTACACTCCTACATACAGGGGGGCCAAGACAGGGGGGCTACACTCCTACATACAGGGGGGCTACACTCCTACATACAGGGGGGCCAAGACAGGGGGGCTACACTCCTACATACAGGGGGGCCAAGACAGGGGGGCTACACTCCTACATACAGGGGGGCCAAGACAGGGGGGCTACACTCCTACATACAGGGGGGCTACATTCCTACATAAAGTGGGACCAAGGCCGGGGGGCTATGCTCCTACATACAGGGGGACCAAGACAGGGGGGCTACGCTCCTACATAAAGTGGGACCAAGGCAGGGGGGGCTACACTCCTACATACAGGGGGACCAAGGCCGGGGGGGCTACACTCCTACATACAGGGGGACCAAGGCCGGGGGGCTACATTCCTACATACAGGGGAACCAAGGCCGGGGGGCTACATTCCTACATGCAGGGGGGCTACACTCCTACATACAGGGGGACCAAGGCAGGGTGGTTACTTTTCTACACACGGGACCAGGGCAGGGTGGCTACATTTCTACATACAGTGAGACCAAAGCAAGGGGGGCTACAGTCCTACATACAGTGGGACCAAGACGGGGGGGCTACTTTTCTACATACAGTGGGACCAAGGCAGGGTGGCTACATTCCTACATACGGTGGGACCAAGGCAGGGGGGCTACATTCCTACATACGGTGGGACCAAGGCAGGGGGGCTACATTCCTACATACGGTGGGACCAAGGCAGGGGGGCTACATTCCTACATATGGTGGGACCAATGCAGGGGGGCTACATTCCTACATACAGGGGGACCAAGGCAGGGTGGCTACATTCCCACATAAATTGGGACCAATGCAGGGTGGCTGCATTCCTATATACAGCAGGACCAAGATATCTGAAATTTAAACAGGTAATCTGTCAGATTAGGCAACCCGTCAGAATTGGTAATGGAAGTGATGTTGCATCGCCGCCATCTTGCTACACCCCGCACTCCTCCACAGTAAGGATACACCGAGAAGGGGGCAAGCGGACATCTTGTTACACCCACCAGAGTTTTCCATTTCACACTTATTTTTAACAGTAAATGCAGCTTATAAGGTGAAATACAGGTTTTAGAAATCCGTCGGACTGTTTAGATGTTGAATTATAAAAGCAGCGACAAGCCTGCTGATCTCACAGGTTTGCTAATCTGACAGAACACCGCTGCTTTTATAATTCAACATGTAAATAATCCAATGGATTTCCAAATCCTATATTTCACCTTATAAGCTCCGTTTACTGAAAAAAATAAGTGTGAAATGCAAAACTCCGGTGGGGGTAACAAGATGTCCGCTTGCCCCCTTATCGGTGTATCCTTACTATGGAGGAGTGCGGGGGTGCAGCAAGATGGCGGCGATGGAACTAGGGTTGCCACCTTTTCTTCAAGCCAAACTTGAACAGTTTAGCGGCCCGCGACACCTTTGGATGCCCCAAGGAGAATCGCAATGCGGTACTCATAGCATGCCTCAGTGAACAGTGGGTGTGTCCAAATTGCTGACATCATCGCCCTGCCCCCCCCCCCCCCCCCCCCCCATTGATGCCGAACCTGCCCCTAGACATCCGTCCGGACGGCAACAGATTGTGTGTGACTATCTTGGTTACTTGGGGAGCCACAGCTCGGTCGTCTGAATAATGTGTTCGGGTTTTCAGGCAGACTGAAACCCGGACACATGATTCAAAACCCAGACTGTCCGGGTGAATCCTGGACAGGTGGCAGCCCTAGACGGAACGTCACTTCCGTTACCAATTCTGACGGGTCGCCATATCTGATGGAACACCGGCATCAGTGTATGATCCGGGTCCGCCGCTGGACGGCGTGCGTTCCACAGACGGCGGAAGTTGCGTCACTGGTTTGCGAAACCGGAAATGCGTCAACATGTTTCGCCCCTCCTCCAGGGCGTGATCAAGGACATGACTTCCGGTTTCGGATGGTGAATATTATATACGAGGAGCGGTTACCTCTCCTCCATATAGCCAATAGTAAGCAACCAAATCTATCTGGTGTAATCAAACACCAACTTCCTCTGCGTAACATCACTTCCTGTTATTTACAAGTGATTCCAAAAACTTTATTGACTAATGTTGTATACATATAATACAAAGTTCTATGGAATAGAAATCATTACATTAAAACCCTATATTTAAAAGCAACAATGCATAAAACATTGCTAACCTCGTTGTTTACAAAAGAATCAGTATAAAAATGAAAATAACATTTTAAAAAAAATTAAATGAAATAAAATTTAAAAATATTAAAAATAAATATAACAATGAAATAAAATGAAAATGATAATAAAATAATATAAACAATGAAAACAAATTACCAATTAGACAGGAAACAATTCAAATCCAATTCTATATTTAGGCCAAAGGGTGGCTACAATCCTAACATACAGTGGGACCAAGGCAGGATGGCTACGTTCCTACATACAGGGGGGCCAAGGCAGGGGGGTACATTCCTACATACAGGGGGGCCAAGGCAGGGGGGTACATTCCTACATACAGGGGGGCCAAGGCAGGGGGGGTACATTCCTACATACAGGGGGACCAAGGCAGGATGGCTACGTTCCTACATACAGTGGGGACCAAGGCAGAGTGGCTACGTTCCTACATACAGGGGGACCAAGGCAGGGGGGCTACATTCCTACATACAGGGGGGCCAAGGCAGGGTGGCTACATTCCTACATACATTGGGACCAGGGCAGGGTGACTACGTTCCTACATACATTGGGACCAAGGCAGGGCAACTACGTTCCTACATACATTGGGACCAAGGCAGGGTGGCTACATTCCTACATACAGGGGGACCAAGGCAGGGTGACTACGTTCCTACATACATTGGGACCAAGGCAGGGCGACTACGTTCCTACATACATTGGGACCAAGGCAGGGCGACTACGTTCCTACATACATTGGGACCAAGGCAGGGCGACTACGTTCCTACATACATTGGGACCAAGGCAGGGTGGCTACATTCCTACATACAGGGGGACCAAGGCAGGGCGACTACGTTCCTACATACATTGGGACCAAGGCAGGGCGACTACGTTCCTACATACATTGGGACCAAGGCAGGGCGACTACGTTCCTACATACATTGGGACCAAGGCAGGGCGACTACGTTCCTACATACATTGGGACCAAGGCAGGGTGGCTACATTCCTACATACATTGGGACCAAGGCAGGGTGACTACGTTCCTACAAACATTGGGACCAAGGCAGGGTGGCTACATTCCTACATACATTGGGACCAAGGCAGGGCGACTACGTTCCTACATACATTGGGACCAAGGCAGGGCGACTACGTTCCTACATACATTGGGACCAAGGCAGGGTGACTACGTTCCTACATACATTGGGACCAAGGCAGGGCGACTACGTTCCTACATACATTGGGACCAAGGCAGGGTGGCTACATTCCTACATACAGGGGGACCAAGGCAGGGTGACTACGTTCCTACATACATTGGGACCAAGGCAGGGTGACTATGTTCCTACATACATTGGGACCAAGGCAGGGCGACTACGTTCCTACATACATTGGGACCAAGGCAGGCTGGCTATGTTCCTACATACAGTGGGATCAAGGCAGGGTGGCTACGTTCCTACATACATTGGGACCAAGGCAGGGTGGCTACGTTCCTACATACATTGGGACCAAGGCAGGGTGGCTACATTCCTACATACATTGGGACCAAGGCAGGGCGACTACGTTCCTACATACAGTGGGACCAAGGCAGGGTGGCTACATTCCTACATACAGGGGGACCAAAGCTGGGTGGCTACATTCCTACATACAGTGGGACCAAGGCAGGGTGGCTACGTTCCTACATACATTGGGACCAAAGCTGGGTGGCTACATTCCTACATACAGGGGGACCAAAGCTGGGTGGCTACATTCCTACATACATTGGGACCAAGGCAGGGTGGCTACGTTCCTACATACAGGGGGACCAAGGCAGGGTGACTACGTTCCTACATACATTGGGACCAAGGCAGGGCGACTACGTTCCTACATACATTGGGACCAAGGCAGGGCGACTACGTTCCTACATACATTGGGACCAAGGCAGGGCGACTACGTTCCTACATACATTGGGACCAAGGCAGGGCGACTACGTTCCTACATACATTGGGACCAAGGCAGGCTGGCTATGTTCCTACATACAGTGGGATCAAGGCAGGGTGGCTACGTTCCTACATACATTGGGACCAAGGCAGGGTGACTACGTTCCTACATACATTGGGACCAAGGCAGGGCGACTACGTTCCTACATACAGTGGGACCAAGGCAGGGTGGCTACATTCCTACATACAGGGGGACCAAAGCTGGGTGGCTACATTCCTACATACAGTGGGACCAAGGCAGGGTGGCTACGTTCCTACATACATTGGGACCAAAGCTGGGTGGCTACATTCCTACATACAGGGGGACCAAAGCTGGGTGGCTACATTCCTACATACATTGGGACCAAGGCAGGGTGGCTACGTTCCTACATACAGGGGGACCAAGGCAGGGTGACTACGTTCCTACATACATTGGGACCAAGGCAGGGCGACTACGTTCCTACATACATTGGGACCAAGGCAGGGCGACTACGTTCCTACATACATTGGGACCAAGGCAGGGCGACTACGTTCCTACATACATTGGGACCAAGGCAGGGCGACTACGTTCCTACATACATTGGGACCAAGGCAGGGTGGCTACATTCCTACATACAGGGGGACCAAGGCAGGGCGACTACGTTCCTACATACATTGGGACCAAGGCAGGGCGACTACGTTCCTACATACATTGGGACCAAGGCAGGGCGACTACGTTCCTACATACATTGGGACCAAGGCAGGGTGGCTACATTCCTACATACATTGGGACCAAGGCAGGGTGACTACGTTCCTACATACATTGGGACCAAGGCAGGGCGACTACGTTCCTACATACATTGGGACCAAGGCAGGGTGACTACGTTCCTACATACATTGGGACCAAGGCAGGGCGACTACGTTCCTACATACATTGGGACCAAGGCAGGGTGGCTACATTCCTACATACAGGGGGACCAAGGCAGGGTGACTACGTTCCTACATACATTGGGACCAAGGCAGGGTGACTATGTTCCTACATACATTGGGACCAAGGCAGGGCGACTACGTTCCTACATACATTGGGACCAAGGCAGGGCGACTACGTTCCTACATACATTGGGACCAAGGCAGGCTGGCTATGTTCCTACATACAGTGGGATCAAGGCAGGGTGGCTACGTTCCTACATACATTGGGACCAAGGCAGGGTGACTACGTTCCTACATACATTGGGACCAAGGCAGGGCGACTACGTTCCTACATACAGTGGGACCAAGGCAGGGTGGCTACATTCCTACATACAGGGGGACCAAAGCTGGGTGGCTACATTCCTACATACAGTGGGACCAAGGCAGGGTGGCTACGTTCCTACATACATTGGGACCAAAGCTGGGTGGCTACATTCCTACATACAGGGGGACCAAAGCTGGGTGGCTACATTCCTACATACATTGGGACCAAGGCCGAGTGGCTACATTCCTACATACATTGGGACCAAGGCAAGGTGGCTACATTCCTACATACAGTGGGACCAAGGCAGGGGGGCTACATTCCTACATACAGTGGGACCAAGGCAGGGGGGCTATATTCCTACATATAGTGAGACCAGGGCAAGGTGGATACGTTCCTACACATGGGACCAAGGAAGGGGGCTACATTCCTACATACAACAAAAAAGACATTTGGCGATTAAAAATTATATTCAAGAATGTATTCTTAAACTAGAGTTTATCGTATTTGTTTGCAGACTGATAACCTTTTCCCCAGAATTGCATATTTCAGGGTGGGGCCATCCTTTGTACCCATCCAGTCTGCACTGCTCAGTTGTCGGACATTGATGGTGGGCGGTAACGGTCTCACATTGTCCTTCCCAGGTGCGGTGAAAGGCGACACCCTCATTGATATTGGCTCCGCCCCTTCCATCTACCAGCTCCTCTCCTCCTGTGAAGCCTTTAATGAGATTATCGCCACCTGGTTCACACAGAGCGAACTGCAACAGCTGCAGAAATGGCAGAACAAAGAATCCGATGCTTTCGATTGGTCATCCATACTGAGGCACGTCTGTGAGCTGGAAGGAAATAAGTAAGTGTATTATGTTCAGCAATCATTTCCATGGTGTCAGAGAATTTATAGATCATTCCTCCCGACTCTCCGCCATAGAGAGACATCCTAAAGAGAAATAATATTGCTGAGCCTCCATGTTTAATGGAACTGAAATCCAATGAATGAAGGAGGCGGGGAGGAAAGAGCTAGATGATGCTGGATGTCCTCCAGCCAGGCTCTATCTGACTTGCTGCAGCTTCTAATGCACGTTATGAGAAGCTCACAGTGTTCAGGGAAATCAGAGGAAGCCGTTTCAGTCCAGGAGAGGAGCCGCTACACCTGTGCAAAACTGAGGGAGGATCTAAACACACAGTATCTCACAAATATAAGTACACCCCTCAGTCACATTTGTGTAAATCTTTTCTTCTATCTTTTCATGTGACAACACTGAAGAAATGACACTTTGCTACAATGTAAAGTAGTGAGTGTACAGCTTGTATAACAGTGTAAATTTGCTGTCCCCTCAAAATAACTCAACACACAACCATTAATGTCTAAACCGCTGGCAACAAAAGTCAGTACACCCCTAAGTGAAAATGTCCAAATTGGGCCCGATTAGCCATTTTCCCTCCCCGGTGTCATGTGACTCATTAGTGTTACAAGGTCTCAGGTGTGAATGGGGAGCAGGTGTGTTATATTTGGTGTTATCGCTCTCACTCTCTCATACTGGACACTGGAAGTACAACATGGCACCTCATGGCAAAGAACTCTCTGAGGATGTGAAAAAAAGAATTGTTGCTCTACATAAAGATGGTCTAGGCTATAAGAAGATTGCCAAGACCCTGAAACTGATCTGCAGCATGGTGGGCAAGACCATACAGCGGTATAACAGGACAGGTTCCCCTCAGAACAGGCCTCGCCATGGTCCACCAAAGAAGTTGAGGTCACGTGCTCAGCGTCATATCCAGAGGTTGTCTTTGGGAAATAGACGTATGAGTGCTGCCAGCATTGCTGCAGAGGTTGTAGGGGTGGGGGGTCAGCCTGTCAGTGCTCAGACCATACGCCGCACACTGCATCAAATTGGTCTGCATGACTGTCGTCCCAGAAGGAAGCCTCTTCTAAAGATGATGCAACAGGAAAGCCGCAAACAGTTTGCTGAAGACAAGCAGACTAAGGACATGGATTACTGGAACCATGTCCTGTGGTCTGATGAGACCAAGATAAACGTATTTGGTTCAGATGGTGACAAGCGTGTGTGGGGGCAACCAGGTGAGGAGGACAAAGACAAGTGTGTCTTGTCTACAGTCAAGCATGGTGGTGGGAGTGTCATGGTCTGGGGCTGCATGAGTGCTGCCGGCACTGGGGGGCTACAGATCATTGAGGGAACCATGAATGCCAACATGTACTGTGACATACTGAAGCAGAGCATGATCCCCTCCCTTCAGAGACTGGACCGCAGGGCAGTATTCCAACATGATAACCTCCCCAAACACACCTCCAAGATGACCACTGCCTTGCTAAAGAAGCTGAGGGTAAAGGTGATGGACTGGCCAAGCATGTCTCCAGACCTAAACCCTATTGATCATCTGTGGGACATCCGGAAGGTGGAAGAGCGCAAGGTCTCCAACATCCACCAGCTCTGTGATGTCGTCATGGGGGAGGGGAAGAGGACTCCAGTGACAACCTGTGAAGCTCTGGTGACCTCCATGCCCAAGAGGGTTAAGGCAGTGCTGGGAAATTAAAAAAAGGAGGAGGATTTTAGGGACTTTAAGGAAGCCAAAACCTGATAAGGTCACGTATTTCCATCCCTATGGGACTTTAAATGAAATCATGGCGCGGTAAGGTTGTGTATTCCATCCCTATTAAGTCAAGAGGAGGGGAGCAAGGGAAGAGGGACTTTGTATGAAGCACATGGTAGCGAGAAAGTAGTTTAGCTGAACAAAGGAAATATTATTCATGTAGAATTGTACACATACATATAATGTTAATATCAGGTTATTTTGATAAGCACAGTAACCATGATGATAACAAAAAAGTGTCTCAAAATGTAAGCACTGGTGTCAAGGTACAAAATATAGGCATGGTAATAAAGAACAGACAAATTAATGGCGATAATGTCGCTAATAAGACCATAACAAAAATCTCATAGTTCAACAAAGGCAAAGTTGGATAAAATCATAAATACAAGGTAATTCCTGCAGGTCTTATGGCCTCACTGGACCTGTGGAAATAGAGATTGTATAGTAGCTTAAAAATCTGAATATAGATAGATGGAAACAGGGCATCGGGTATCTCTACGCGTTTCGTGGCTGATACGCCACTCATCAGGAGCATGCACGTGATAATCTAGAATGGAAATGATATCAAAATGATCAATAATCATTTAGAACATGGACAGGGGTAAAGTAAAACCCCCAACAACATCGAAGTGTATACCGTATTTATCGGCGTATAACACGCACTTTTTTTCCCCTTCAAATCAGGGGAAAATCGTGGGTGTGTGTTATACGCCGATCCGCCGCCGCCAAAAAAGACCGAGAAGAGCCGAGCCGAGTACACAGTACACTCGGCTCGGCTCTTCTCGGCTGCACTCGTAGTGATGCCGTCCCGCCTCCCTGCTGTCTGAGTGGGAGAGTTGCGAGCGTCGCCGAAAAAGACAGAGCCAAGTGTACTGTGTGCTCGGCTCGGCTAGGCTCCGCCCGCAGTCCCGCCTCCTAGCCCCGCCATTGGACCGGTGATGTGTCCATCATAGGAGCCGGGCCAATGGGCGGGACTGCGAGACGAGCAGTGCAATAATTTAAGACATCTTAGCGGCGCAGTCATTAAACGATAATGCTGCAATTTTGGGCAAGGCTGTGGATGAACACTGGGCAAGGCTGGACACTGGGCAAGGCTGCGGATGGACACTGGGCAAGGCTGGACACTGGGCAAGGCTGGACACTGGGCAAGGCTGCGGATGGACACTGGGCAAGGCTGGACACTGGGCAAGGCTGGACAATGGGCAAGGCTGGACACTGGGCAAGGCTGCAGATGAACACTGGGCAAGGCTGGACACTGGGCAAGGCTGCAGATGAACACTGGGCAAGGCTGGACACTGGGCAAGGCTGCGGATGGACACTGGACAAGGCTGGACACTGGGCAAGGCTGGACAATGGGCAAGGCTGGACACTGGGCAAGGCTGCAGATGAACACTGGGCGAGGTTAGACACTGGGCAAGGCTGCAGATGAACACTGGGCAAGGCTGGACACTGGGCAAGGCTGGACACTGGGCAAGGCTGGACACTGGGCAAGGCTGCAGTTTGGACACTGGGCAAGGCTGGACACTGAGCAAGGCTGCAGGTTGGACACTGGGCAAGGCTGGATACTGAGCAAGGCTGCAGATGGACACTGGGCAAGGCTGGACACTGGGCAAGGCTGGACACAGGGCAAGGCTGCAGATGGACACTGGGCAAGGCTGGACACTGGGCAAGGCTGCAGATGGACACTGGGCAAGGCTGGACACAGGGCAAGGCTGCAGATGGACACTGGGCAAGGTTGGACACTGGGCAAGGCTGCAGATGGACACTGGGCAAGGCTGCAGATGGACACTGGGCAAGGCTGGACACAGGGCAAGGCTGCAGATGGACACTGGGCAAGGCTGGACACAGGGCAAGGCTGCAGATGGACACTGGGCAAGGTTGGACACTGGGCAAGGCTGCAGATGGACACTGGGCAAGGCTGGACACTGGGCAAGGCTGGACACTGGGCAAGGTTGGACACTGGGCAAGGCTGGACACTGGGCAAGGTTGGACACTGGGCAAGGCTGCAGATGGACACTGGGCAAGGCTGGACACAGGGCAAGTCTGCAGATGGACACTGGGCAAGGCTGCAGATGGACACTGGGCAAGGCTGGACACTGGGCAAGTCTGCAGATGGACACTGGGCAAGGCTGCAGATACACACTTCAAATGTAAGTTTTTTTTTTTCCTTGAACTTCCCTCCTAAAAGTTTTTTTCTTTTAAAATTCCCTCCTAAACTTGGGGCGCGTGTTATACGCTGATAAATACGGTATTTACTAATTGAGGTTCACCTGTTAATGGTGCGGTGGCGGGGCGCCAAAAACATCCGGGAATACCCTCAACCGGGAGCCGTGGTGGACAGCCCGACGGGGACGACCCACACAGGCAACCAAAGGGGCGGGCATGGGACCACGAGGCATCTCTGTGAGGGAGTGAAAGTTAATCGAAACTAGGTTTGGGGGGGGTCACATAAGGTGGCCAGGGTGAGAGTGTAGGGAAGGGCCCGTGCTGGTGAGGAAGGATGATACTAAAGTGAAAGCTGGTCGGCCGAAGGTTGCCAGGGGAAGTGGTGGCAAAGAACCATGGTGAACCAGGTGGTGAGAGTGGGAGACTAAATTACCAGTGAAGGAGAGCGAAAGAGTTCAAGTGATCCTCGTGTGGACAAGGAGCCAGCTAAGGGGAAGAGATTCCAAGCTGTGTGAGGTCGGAGGTGCAGGGAGACATTATCGCCATTAATTTGTCTGTTCTTTATTACCATGCCTATATTTTGTACCTTGACACCAGTGGTTACATTTTGAGACACTTTTTTGTTATCATCATGGGTACTGTTGTTACTGTGCTTATCAATTAACCTGATAATAACATTATATGTATGTTTACAATTCTACATGAATAAAATTTCCTTTGTTCAGCTAAACTACTTTCTCGCTACCATGTGCTTCATACAAAGTCCCTCTTCCCTTGCTCCCCTCCTCAGTGCTGGAAAATAATGGCGGCCACACAAAATATTGACACTTTGCGCCCAATTTGGAGATTTTTCACTTAGGGGTGTACTGACTTTTGTTGCCAGTGGTTTAGACATTAATGGCTGTGTGTTGAGTTATTTTGAGGGGACAGCAAATTTACACTGTTATACAAGCTGTACACTCACTACTTTACATTGTAGACAAGTGTCGGTTCACACTGAGGCAGCACGACTTGCAGCGTGACTGCCTCAGGCGACCTGCACACGACTTCTGTATAGAAGTCAATGCAAGTCGCCTGAAGTCGCCCCCAAAAGTAGTACAGGAACCTTTTTCTAAGGCCCCTTTCACACGAGGTGGACTCCGTTTCTACGGAGCCCGCCTCGGTCCGCCGGCTCAGCGGGAGATCTGTCTGATCTCCGCTGAGCCGGCGGATGACAGGTCCCTCTCTGCTCACTGAGCAGGGGGAGGGGCTTGTCAGGCGCCGCTGCCGCCTATGGAGGGATCGGACGAAGACGGACAGCATGTCCGTTTTCGTCAGATCTCACCCGATCCGATCCGCCAGTGAAAGACCTGGGCGTAGAGCCATCCGTCTGCTTTTAGCGAATCGGACGGGGTCGGATGTCAGCAGACATGTCTCCGCTGACATCCGACGCTCCATAGACTAACATGGAGCACCCGTTCAGGTCCGCCGTCAAAACCGACAGGCGGACCTGAACGGTCCGATCGTGTGAAGGGGGCCTTCGTCGGAGCGACTGGTGTCGTTCCTATTAGAACGGTTCCATTCTACAGAATGGAGCGCGACTTGTCACGCGGCTAAGTCGCCTGACAAGTTGCCCCAGTGTGAACCGAGTCTCAGTGTTGTCACATGAAAAGATAGAAGAAAAGATTTACAGAAATGTGAGGGGTGCACTAACTTTTGTGAGATACTGTAATTAAAATAACGAATCTCAATCTGTTACAGAGTGACCACCAAGGAGAAGGAAGAGAAGCTGAGGGGAAAAATAAAGCAGGTTTTGCACTGTGACGTCAGCAAGAGCAATCCTCTGGCACCGGTCGAAGCTCCCAAAGCCGATTGCGTCACTGCCACCGTCTGCCTGGAAGCGGCCTGCAAAAACTTCGAGGCCTACGGCGTGGCCCTCAGGCACCTGTCCAACCTCCTCAAGCCCAACGGGCACCTGCTGCTGGCGGGGGACCTGGCCGCCAACTACTACGAGGTCGGCACCGAGAAGGTGTTCTCGCTGCCCGTCAACGAGAAGTTCCTCAAAGAATCGATTTCCGCGAACGGCTATCGTATCATAGAGCTGGCCACTTTCGGGAAGCCTGCCGACGCCGACCCCGACCTCTCCGACTACGAGGGGTTCTACTTCGCCCACGCCCAGAAAGTGTAACTGCGGTTCCAGGGAGGGCTAGCCGGGGAGGCCTGGGACTAACACAACAGTGTGTGGTCACCAAACACAACGCCTGGGTCTGCATTTCCACTGTGCCACAAATTTAGAGAAATTTCGAGTTTAAGGACATCACACTGTAGCTGAGCGATTATGTCATGTTGCCTTCCTGTACTTTTTCGCTGTAGTGTCCTGTGTCCCTTTTATGATCCAGTTTTTACAATAAAGACACGGTGTGCGGCTGTCCAGATCTTCTCGTATATTTCCTGCTTGGCTCAGCATTAGCCAGAACCTGGGGCTCTTTCTTCCTGCAGGTAACAAATTTGTCCGCCTGATTTGAATCTACCTGTGCGGTGAAGTCTGCTTTGCTACATTAAGATTAGGAATCAGGTGACTATGAAGTAGCTCCTCTGTGTATCTGTCACTACTGTGTCCTATAGATCAGGATTCCCCATCTCGTATCTGTTAAAGTAGAATTTAGATCCTCTATGGCAAAATTGGAGATTTCTAGATGAAGGACATCACACTGTAGCTGAATGAGGATGTGGAGCTCCGGAATCCGCCTACCAAGAAGTAGATACTCTGTGAAATGATCACCGTGTCATATAGATCAGGATTTCATTCCATTTTAGACATTACTAATTCCCGGTGTTGTATGTGATAAGGTAGAATTTAGATCCTCTATCCTCTATATCGAGATTATGGACATCACACTGTAGCTGAATGAGAATGCTGAGATGAGGAATCAGGTCTCTAAGAAGTAGATACTCTGTGACTTTATCACTGTGCCATATAGATCAGGATTTCATTCCATTTTAGACATTACTAATTCCTCATCTCGTACAGTATCTCACAAAAGTAAGTACACCCCTCAGTCACATTTGTGTAAATCTTTTCTTCTATCTTTTCATGTGACAACACTGAAGAAATGACACTTGTCTACAATGTAAAGTAGTGAGTGTACAGCTTGTATAACAGTGTAAATTTGCTGTCCCCTCAAAATAACTCAACTCACAGCCATTAATGTCTAAACCGCTAGCAACAAAAGTCAGTACACCCCTAAGTGAAAATGTCCAAATTGGGCCCAAAGTGTCAATATTTTGTGTGGCCACCATTATTTTTCAGCACTGCCTTAACCCTCTTGGACATGGAGGTCACCAGATCTTCACAGGTTGTCACTGGAGTCCTCTTCCCCTCCTCCATGATGACATCACAGAGCTGGTGGATGTTAGAGATCTTGCGCTCCTCCACCTTCCATTTGAGGATGTCCCACAGATGATCAATAGGGTTTAGGTCTGGAGACATGCTTGGCCAGTCCATCACCTTTACCCTCAGCTTCTTTAGCAAGGCAGTGGTGGTCTTGGAGGTGTGTTTGGGGTGGTTATCATGTTGGAATACTGCCCTGCGGTCCAGTCTCTGAAGGGAGGGGATCATGCTCTGCTTCAGTATGTCACAGTACATGTTGGCATTCATGGTTCCCTCAATGATCTGTAGCCCCCCAGTGCCGGCAGCACTCATGCAGCCCCAGACCATAACACTCCCACCACCATGCTTGACTGTAGACAAGACACACTTGTCTTTGTCCTCCTCACCTGGTTGCCGCCACACACGCTTGTCACCATCTGAACCAAATACGTTTATCTTGGTCTCATCAGACCACAGGACATGGTTCCAGTAATCCATGTCCTTAGTCTGCTTGTCTTCAGCAAACTGTTTGCGGACTTTCTTGTACATCATCTTTAGAAGAGGCTTCCTTCTGGGATGACAGCCATGCAGACCAATTTGATGCAGTGTGCGGTGTATGGTCTGAGCACTGACAGGCTGATCCCCCACCCCTACAACCTCTGCAGCAATGCTGGCAGCACTCATACGTCTATTTCCCAAAGACAACCTCTAGATATGACGCTGAGCACGTGACCTCAACTTCTTTGGTGGACCATGGCGAGGCCTGTTCTGAGTGGAACCTGTCCTGTTATACCGCTGTATGGTCTTGGCCACCGTGCTGCAGCTCAGTTTCAGGGTCTTGGCAATCTTCTTATAGCCTAGGCCATCTTTATGTAGAGCAACAATTCTTTTTTTCCAATCCTCAGAGAGTTCTTTGCCATGAGGTGCCATTTTGAACTCCCAGTGACACCAAATTTAACACACCTGCTCCCTATTCACACCTGAGACCTTGTAACACTAACCAGTCACATGACACCGGGGAGGGAAAATGGCTAATTGGGCCCAATAATAACACTTTTCACTTAGGGGTGTACTGACTTTTGTTGCCAGCGGTTTAGACATTAATGTCTGTGTGTTGAGTTATTTTGAGGGGACAGCAAATTTACACTGTTATACAAGCTGTACACTCACTACTTTACATTGTAGACAAGTGTCATTTCTTCAGTGTTGTCACATGAAAAGATAGAAGAAAAGATTTACAAAAATGTGAGGGGTGTACTTACTTTTGTGAGATACTGTATGTGCTAAAGTAGAATTTAGGTACTCTATGACTAAAAATTTCTAGATCATGGACATCACACTGTAGCTGACCGAATATGTTGGGATTAGGAATCAGGTCACGAAAGCTGGTGTTCCGTCAGAATCGGCGACCCGTCAGATTAGGTAACGGAAGTGACGTTCCGTCAGCTGCGCATGCGTTCCACAGCTACCAGGTTTACTAATCTAAAGAACACCTGCAGTCAGAAGAAGACTGCAGCGGACATCTTACTACACCCAGCTACGTCTTGAATTTCACAGTAATTTTAGCAAAAAAGTGAGCGTATATAAATAGATAAATATAGTTTACTGACATCTGTGATGCTAAAATGACTGTGAATGTCAAGACGTAACTGGGTGTAGTAAGATGTCCGCTGCAGTCTTCTTCTCACTGCAGGTGTTCTGTCAGATGGGCAAACCTGGTAGCGGCGGAACGCGTGTGCAGCTGACGGAACGTCACTTCCGTTAACTAATCTGACGGGTCGCCGATTCTGACGGAACACTTGCCACAGATAGATGGAAACTTGACCCGTTCTGCAGGGACCGGACAAATTTCAGTCCATCTATGGCCATTCCCATTCGAGAACAGTCAATCTAAGGCCAGTCTGCTCTCGTATGGGCTTAAAATATAAAAGTAAGTAATCCGCGCTACCTATAATAAAAAATTCATAAATTAGCAACTAAAATATCAATGTGCAGCGCTAATAAAATATAATATAACATATAAAGTCCATATTAGTAGATGATGAAGAGAACAGAGGAAAGCCCCGCATCAGCTTCAGTGTGACGGGTAATACACACAACGCCACAAATATTATTATAGAATATATATTATTATTTGCTGACGGCACCACATCCCCGATATGAAAGTATTTTGATAGGAAAGGAATGATGGGACTTTAAGGGTGCCACAAATAGATCAAAACAAACAGATATCTAAAAATATCAAATGTATTTATACATACAATCATCGGGATAATCACTATACAGTAACCATATAGTGGATGAACAGCAGTCATTTCTTGCTCTACATGTTTCGCCATACGATGGCTTCGTCAGGAATAAGTCCTGCACTTATGGTCACTATAACTTAAGAACAGTGTCTTAGAGACATACAAAAATCGTTGTATACTATACAACATCTTCTTACAGATACTAAACACAGCAAAAAATCTCAAACAGAATAGGTCAGGAAAACCTAATTCAGTACAACCCAACCGGAATCAATATATATCCAATCAATGTGAGATTAACAGCTCAAAACGTCAAGAGAACATCGACGTTATAGGAGATATTTGGTGCACCACAGAGGAGGACACAGGAACTTCAATGGTAATACCTGCATTGATCGGATATATATTGATTCAGGTAGGGCAAACGACCACCCTAGCCCCCCCCCCCTCCCCGCTGTTTGCTGGTCCATTGGCACTTACCCCATCTAGACGACGGGCACATCGGGTAGCGCTGGGGATATGGTTGCCACCTGTGGCTGATTAAGGTGGTAATTAAACTCACTTGGTGCCTTCTCTGCATTTAATTAGCCTCAGAACCTGTGTAATTCATATGTGTTTGGGGGTTTAAAGGTATGAGGTGGCAACTCTAGCTGGGGTGGGCACATTTGGCAGCACCGGGGATCGGGCACATCGGGTAGCGGCAGGGAATCGGGGCAGAAGCGGGCAGCGGCTCCTGTGTCTTCTACTCCTCGCTTCGGCCGTGCGTCTCCTCCCCTCCTCTTAGGCGTCCAATAGGATCACCTGTCCTTTCAGCCAAATCGAGTGACGGGTATCAGACCCACTTCCTGATTGGCCGAGAGGAGGATCAATGTTGCAACAGCGAATATTCTTTCGCTGTTGCAACACACCTGGGTGGGCTCCGGACGCAATGCTCTTCGCCCCCCAAGCCCACCCTATTTTGAAGCCTCTGGCTCTAATCAAGTGCTTTCAAAAAACAGCCCCCCCCCCCTCCACCATAGGAATTCATGCGCCCGGTGTCCTGAAAGCAGCCAGGATATGAAGGGTGGTGCCCGTGTGCCCACAATGGACGGACTGCCCCTAATTCACACCTATGGCATTTTTTGTGCTTTTTGCAGATTTGCACTGCAGTCCATATAACATGGCTTCCTATGGAACACGTTGTGCAGTGCAAAATCTGCAAAATGCAAAAAGGCACTAAAAATGCTGAATAGGTGTGAATCAGTCAGGATGAGGAATCAGGTCACCGAGAAGTCGCTACTCTAAATCTATCACTGTGCCATATACAGCCCATTACAATGTATCCACATTTCACACATCACTTCCCAACTTCCATTGGGATGAAGGAGATTTTAGATACTTTATAGCAAATTTGGAAAGATTTCTAGATGAAGGACATCACACTGCAGCTGAAGGAGGATGTGGAGCTCCGGAATCCGCTCACCAAGAAGTGCCGACTAAAAGAAAACTGGACATAACACAACACAACATAACATATAACATAACACAACATAACACAACACAAAATAACATAACATAACACAACATAACATATAACATAACATATAACAACATAACATAACACAACATAACATAACACAACATAACACAACATAACATAACACAACACAACATAACACAACATAACATATAACATAACATATAACAACATAACACAACATAACATAACACAACATAACATAACACAACATAACATAACACAACACAACACAACATAACATAACACAACATAACATAACACAACATAACACAACATAACATAGGAGGAGCTCCATGTACATTGCCAAGTGCAAGTCTATTTTTTGTTTTATATATATTTTTTTTAATTAGCGCCCATCTCTGGGTGTAATGGATCTCTGCCATGATTGTGCCATGCCGGCAGTGAAGGGACGAGGTCCTTTACCATGCAAAGTGAAAAGACCAAAGTGTGATTCCCAACCCCACCCTTTTTTTTTTTTTTTTTATTGAGCACCCAAGGCGTCTGCCTCTTCTGCCTACCCTTCGGCCCAGCCCTGCGTGCCACAACCTATATTTCTGTGGCCAAACCCCCCCCCCTCCCCCGGGATCCCCCAACTGATGGAGTTCCTCAGAGTCTCTGTATTATCACTGAATACACCGTCTGTACTAATAAAAGAGAAGAAGTTGTACCTTTGTCTCTGTTTTCTTTCTACAACTCAGTTGGAAGAGATGCTGCAAACCAATTCGTTCTCATTCCTTCTCTGCATTGTAAAGAACTTTATATGGCGGCTTCACATTCATTGACGGCAATAAATCCAAAAATGTTATAAATTGCAGTCAACCAATCATTAAATGTGGCGGCTGCATTCGTTTTATTTTTTTTTAGACTTTTTTCCCCCCTCTGTTTTCACCTTGAGGTCTGGGCAGTAACACATCTCCTGTATTAGAGCGCCCCCCCCCCCCCACTCTGGATGAAGGAGCACAGGAGGTACATCAGACAGCAGTATTGCCAGTAACACATCTCCTGTATTAGAGCCCCCCCACTCTGGATGAAGGAGCACAGGAGGCAACTTTGGACAGCAGCATTGTCAGTCTGGGGGGGCGGGTCTTCTCCTCCGCCAGACAGGACTGTGCTGTGTGAATCTCTGGCTTGGATGGTCACAATCCATTGACGAATTTCACCCTCTACTGGAATGTAATTATAGAGGGTGCGGAGTGTTCATTGATGCGCTGGAACAATAAAGTTGATTTTAGCTTTCGGGAACAGTGGTGTGCCTCTTTAATACATTGTTTTAGCATAAAATATGAATTTTATGATTCATAGAACAGTACAGAGCATCCGGAAAGTATTCACAGCGCTTCACTTTTTCCACATTTTGTTATGGTACTTATGTTACAGCCTTATTCCAAAATTGATTGAACTCATTATTTTCCTCAAAATTCTACAAACATCCCCCATAATGACAACGTGAAAGACGTTTGTTTAAAATCTTCGCAAATTTATTAAAAATATATATTTTTTTTAATACATTTTTTTTTTTTTTAAATCCCATGTACATAAGTATCACAGGCTCCTCCCATGTACGTATCACAGACTCCTTCCATGTAAAGAAGTATCACAGGCTCCTCCCATGTACATAAGTATCACAGGCTCCTCCCATGTACGTATCACAGACTCCTTCCATGTAAAGAAGTATCACAGGCTCCTCCCATGTACATAAGTATCACAGGCTCCTCCCATGTACGTAAGTATCACAGGCTCCTCCCATGTACGTATCACAGACTCCTTCCATGTAAAGAAGTATCACAGGCTCCTCCCATGTACATAAGTATCACAGGCTCCTCCCATGTACGTAAGTATCACAGGCTCCTCCCATGTACGTATCACAGACTCCTTCCATGTAAAGAAGTATCACAGGCTCCTCCCATGTACATAAGTATCACAGATGGACTTCATGGCTTGGTTTGAGTCTGTGATACTTATGTACATGGGAGGAGCCTGTGATACTTATGTACATGGGAGGAGTCTGTGATACTTATGTACATGGGAGGAGCCTGTGATACTTATGTACATGGGAGGAGTCTGTGATACTTATGTACATGGGAGGAGTCTGTGATACTTATGTACATGGGAGGAGCCTGTGATACTTATGTACATGGGAGGAGCCTGTGATACTTATGTACATGGGAGGAGTCTGTGATACTTATGTACATGGGAGGAGCCTGTGATACTTATGTACATGGGAGGAGCCTGTGATACTTATGTACATGGGAGGAGTCTGTGATAGTTATGTACATGGGAGGAGTCTGTGATACTTATGTACATGGGAGGAGTCTGTGATACTTATGTACATGGGAGGAGCCTGTGATACTTATGTACATGGGAGGAGCCTGTGATACTTATGTACATGGGAGGAGTCTGTGATACTTATGTACATGGGAGGACCCTGTGATACTTATGTACATGGGAGGAGTCTGTGATACTTATGTACATGGGAGGAGTCTGTGATACTTATGTACATGGGAGGAGTCTGTGATACTTATGTACATGGGAGGAGCCTGTGATACTTATGTACATGGGAGGAGCCTGTGATACTTATGTACATGGGAGGAGCCTGTGATACTTATGTAGATGGGATTTTTTCCTTTTGTAAATTTTTAATAGATTTGCAAAGATTTCAAACAAACTTCTCTCACGTTGTCATTATGGGGGGATGTTTGTAGAATTTTGAGGAAAATAAAGAATTTAATCCATTTTGGAATAAGGCTGTAACATAACAAAATGTGGAAAAAGTGAAGCGCTGTGAATACTTTCCTGTATGCTCTGTATAATGCAGAAGTCATGGTGGATATATCTTTAGATATATGATTCCTGGTAAATGTAACACTTCCAGGTATTTATTACCTCTCATAGAGATCACAGGACTTCCCGCTGACGAGGCTTTCATCCGCTCTTCTCTCCAGAAGGACGGCGCCATCTTTGTCCAGGCAATCTGTAAAAAAATACATTCTCTGCATTTCTTTGTGATTGACCCTCAGAGATAATTAACCCTCCGCAATAAACTTCAATTGTTTTATTGGATTAGGCTGAGTGCAGAAGTGTAAAGTGCAAAGTACAGGCAGAGTTTTGCACACCTTGAAGTAAAATCGATCACGTTGACCGACATGGATTGAACCCTATAAAAAAGTGGAACTGTACGAGGCCCTATTTATAAAGAAGTGAGTCTGACATTCACCAAACATCGGCTGCAGCGGAGGATTCCTGATGGTGACAACAGTGGACCAAATAGGAAGCATGAACAGAGCGTTGTCACCCTGTAACAGGAAGTAAACAAGGAACTCCATGGCAGGATCACCAGGGATTCCATTCATTACATTTGTAGATTAGAAAAAAAAAAAAGGATTGGTGAATTGACATTAACATATTAAAGATTCCATGAGATTTCACTGATTGGATTTACATGACCAATAAAGGGTTAAAATCCATTGTGTAAATAAGCTGATCTCCGGGGCTGATGACTGAATGGCTGCCCCCATACAGGGGGTCTGGAGATGACATTTACCTCTCAGCGTGGGGGGTACTCAGAATATAGGCGGGCCCCTCGGGACCCGGAATAAAACCCTGGCCCCTGACTCCTCATACAGACCCCGACCAATGAAAAAGGATTCCCAATCCTGAGAGTTCCCTCCATTGATGGACAGAGAGAGTCACGGCTGCTGCAAAGATCCCACCAGGAGTCGCCAATCGTTGTGAGTGACAGACGAGGGCCACAACTCAGGTAGGGGCCCCTCCGGTATTATATAGTTATCGCTGAGGCAGGGGCCCCTGTTTTTATCTAGTAATGGCTGAGGCAGGGGCCCCTGTTTTTATCTAGTAATGGCTGAGGCATGGGGTCCTTTGTATTCTATAGTTATGGATTTTGGTCCACTCTTCTTTACAGATCTTCCCGAAATCCTTCAGGTTTCTTGGCTGTCTCTTGGTAGCTCAACGTTTCAGTTCCCTCCATAAACTTTCTATGGGATTAAGGTCTGGAGACTGGCTAGGCCACTTCATGACCCTAATTTTCTTCTTCTTGAGCCCCTCCTTTGTTGCCTTGGTGGTATGTTTTGGGTCATTGTCATGCTGGAAGACCCATCCATGACCCATATTCAGTGTTCTGGATGAGGGAAGAAGGTTCTCCTCCAAGATCTTACAATACATGGCCCCGTCCATTGGACCCTCAATGGGGCAAAATCAGCCTGAACCTTTATCAGAGAAACATCCCAAAGCATCATGTTTCCACCTCCGTGTGTGACTGTAGGGATGGTGTGTGACTGTAGGGATGGTGTGTGACTGTAGGGATGATGTGACTGTAGGGATGGTGTGTGACTGTAGGGATGATGTGTGACTGTAGGGATGATGTGTGACTGTAGGGATGATGTGACTGTAGGGATGGTGTGTGACTGTAGGGATGATGTGTGACTGTAGGGATGATGTGTGACTGTAGGGATGATGTGTGACTGTAGGGATGGTGTGTGACTGTAGGGATGATGTGTGACTGTAGGGATGGTGTGTGACTGTAGGGATGATGTGTGACTGTAGGGATGATGTGACTGTAGGGATGATGTGACTGTAGGGATGGTGTGTGACTGTAGGGATGATGTGTGACTGTAGGGATGGTGTGTGACTGTAGGGATGATGTGTGACTGTAGGGATGGTGTGTGACTGTAGGGATGATGTGTGACTGTAGGGATGATGTGACTGTAGGGATGATGTGTGACTGTAGGGATGGTGTGTGACTGTAGGGATGATGTGTGACTGTAGGGATGGGGTGTGACTGTAGGGATGGTGTGTGACTGTAGGGATGATGTGTGACTGTAGGGATGATGTGTGACTGTAGGGATGATGTGACTGTAGGGATGATGTGTGACTGTAGGGATGGTGTGTGACTGTAGGGATGATGTGTGACTGTAGGGATGGTGTGTGACTGTAGGGATGATGTGTGACTGTAGGGATGATGTGACTGTAGGGATGGTGTGTGACTGTAGGGATGGTGTGTGACTGTAGGGATGGTGTGTGACTGTAGGGATGATGTGACTGTAGGGATGATGTGTGACTGTAGGGATGGTGTGTGACTGTAGGGATGGTGTGTGACTGTAGGGATGGTGTGTGACTGTAGGGATGATGTGTGACTGTAGGGATGGTGTGTGACTGTAGGGATGGTGTGTGACTGTAGGGATGGTGTGTGACTGTAGGGATGGTGTGTGACTGTAGGGATGATGTGACTGTAGGGATGATGTGTGACTGTAGGGATGATGTGTGACTGTAGGGATGGTGTGTGACTGTAGGGATGGTGTGTGACTGTAGGGATGATGTGACTGTAGGGATGATGTGTGACTGTAGGGATGATGTGTGACTGTAGGGATGGTGTGTGACTGTAGGGATGGTGTGTGACTGTAGGGATGGTGTGACTGTAGGGATGGTGTGTGACTGTAGGGATGATGTGACTGTAGGGATGATGTGTGACTGTAGGGATGATGTGACTGTAGGGATGATGTGTGACTGTAGGGATGGTGTGTGACTGTAGGGATGGTGTGTGACTGTAGGGATGATGTGACTGTAGGGATGATGTGTGACTGTAGGGATGATGTGTGACTGTAGGGATGGTGTGTGACTGTAGGGATGGTGTGTGACTGTAGGGATGATGTGACTGTAGGGATGATGTGTGACTGTAGGGATGGTGTGTGACTGTAGGGATGGTGTGTGACTGTAGGGATGATGTGACTGTAGGGATGATGTGTGACTGTAGGGATGATGTGTGACTGTAGGGATGGTGTGTGACTGTAGGGATGGTGTGTGACTGTAGGGATGGTGTGTGACTGTAGGGATGATATGTGACTGTAGGGATGGTGTGTGACTGTAGGGATGGTGTGTGACTGTAGGGATGGTGTGTGACTGTAGGGATGGTGTGTGACTGTAGGGATGATGTGACTGTAGGGATGATGTGTGACTGTAGGGATGATGTGTGACTGTAGGGATGGTGTGTGACTGTAGGGATGGTGTGTGACTGTAGGGATGATGTGACTGTAGGGATGGTGTGTGACTGTAGGGATGATGTGTGACTGTAGGGATGATGTGTGACTGTAGGGATGATGTGACTGTAGGGATGATGTGTGACTGTAGGGATGGTGTGTGACTGTAGGGATGATGTGTGACTGTAGGGATGGTGTGTGACTGTAGGGATGATGTGTGACTGTAGGGATGATGTGACTGTAGGGATGATGTGTGACTGTAGGGATGGTGTGTGACTGTAGGGATGATGTGTGACTGTAGGGATGATGTGTGACTGTAGGGATGATGTGACTGTAGGGATGATGTGTGACTGTAGGGATGGTGTGTGACTGTAGGGATGATGTGTGACTGTAGGGATGGTGTGTGACTGTAGGGATGATGTGTGACTGTAGGGATGATGTGACTGTAGGGATGGTGTGTGACTGTAGGGATGGTGTGTGACTGTAGGGATGGTGTGTGACTGTAGGGATGATGTGACTGTAGGGATGATGTGTGACTGTAGGGATGGTGTGTGACTGTAGGGATGGTGTGTGACTGTAGGGATGGTGTGTGACTGTAGGGATGATGTGTGACTGTAGGGATGGTGTGTGACTGTAGGGATGGTGTGTGACTGTAGGGATGGTGTGTGACTGTAGGGATGGTGTGTGACTGTAGGGATGATGTGACTGTAGGGATGATGTGTGACTGTAGGGATGATGTGTGACTGTAGGGATGGTGTGTGACTGTAGGGATGGTGTGTGACTGTAGGGATGATGTGACTGTAGGGATGATGTGTGACTGTAGGGATGATGTGTGACTGTAGGGATGGTGTGTGACTGTAGGGATGGTGTGACTGTAGGGATGGTGTGTGACTGTAGGGATGATGTGACTGTAGGGATGATGTGACTGTAGGGATGATGTGTGACTGTAGGGATGATGTGACTGTAGGGATGATGTGTGACTGTAGGGATGGTGTGTGACTGTAGGGATGGTGTGTGACTGTAGGGATGATGTGACTGTAGGGATGATGTGTGACTGTAGGGATGATGTGTGACTGTAGGGATGGTGTGTGACTGTAGGGATGGTGTGTGACTGTAGGGATGGTGTGACTGTAGGGATGGTGTGTGACTGTAGGGATGATGTGACTGTAGGGATGATGTGACTGTAGGGATGGTGTGTGACTGTAGGGATGATGTGACTGTAGGGATGATGTGACTGTAGGGATGATGTGTGACTGTAGGGATGATGTGACTGTAGGGATGATATGTGACTGTAGGGATGGTGTGTGACTGTAGGGATGGTGTGTGACTGTAGGGATGGTGTGTGACTGTAGGGATGATGTGACTGTAGGGATGATGTGTGACTGTAGGGATGGTGTGTGACTGTAGGGATGGTGTGTGACTGTAGGGATGGTGTGACTGTAGGGATGGTGTGTGACTGTAGGGATGGTGTGTGACTGTAGGGATGATATGTGACTGTAGGGATGGTGTGTGACTGTAGGGATGGTGTGTGACTGTAGGGATGATGTGTGACTGTAGGGATGGTGTGTGACTGTAGGGATGGTGTGTGACTGTAGGGATGATGTGACTGTAGGGATGATGTGTGACTGTAGGGATGATGTGTGACTGTAGGGATGGTGTGTGACTGTAGGGATGGTGTGACTGTAGGGATGGTGTGTGACTGTAGGGATGGTGTGTGACTGTAGGGATGATATGTGACTGTAGGGATGGTGTGTGACTGTAGGGATGGTGTGTGACTGTAGGGATGGTGTGTGACTGTAGGGATGGTGTGTGACTGTAGGGATGATGTGACTGTAGGGATGATGTGTGACTGTAGGGATGATGTGTGACTGTAGGGATGGTGTGTGACTGTAGGGATGGTGTGTGACTGTAGGGATGATGTGACTGTAGGGATGATGTGTGACTGTAGGGATGATGTGTGACTGTAGGGATGGTGTGTGACTGTAGGGATGGTGTGTGACTGTAGGGATGGTGTGACTGTAGGGATGGTGTGTGACTGTAGGGATGATGTGACTGTAGGGATGATGTGACTGTAGGGATGATGTGTGACTGTAGGGATGGTGTGTGACTGTAGGGATGGTGTGTGACTGTAGGGATGATGTGTGACTGTAGGGATGATGTGTGACTGTAGGGATGGTGTGTGACTGTAGGGATGATGTGACTGTAGGGATGGTGTGTGACTGTAGGGATGATGTGACTGTAGGGATGGTGTGTGACTGTAGGGATGATGTGACTGTAGGGATGATGTGACTGTAGGGATGGTGTGTGACTGTAGGGATGATGTGACTGTAGGGATGATGTGACTGTAGGGATGGTGTGTGACTGTAGGGATGATGTGTGACTGTAGGGATGATGTGTGACTGTAGGGATGGTGTGTGACTGTAGGGATGGTGTGTGACTGTAGGGATGATGTGTGACTGTAGGGATGATGTGTGACTGTAGGGATGGTGTGTGACTGTAGGGATGATGTGACTGTAGGGATGGTGTGTGACTGTAGGGATGATGTGACTGTAGGGATGATGTGACTGTAGGGATGGTGTTCTTAGGGTCATAGTCAGCATTTTTCTTCCTTCAAACACGGCGAGTCGAGTTAATGCCAAAGAGCTCAATTTGCGGACTCCAATAAGCCCCGCCGCCCGCAGACCCCGACAACCAACGGCCAGGGTTGTCGGGAAGAGGCCCTTGTCCTCATCAACATGGGGACAAGGTGCTTTGGGGTGGGGGGGCCCGCAGGGCGGCCCCCTCCCCCAAAGCACCCACCCCCCATGTTGAGGGCATGCGGCCTGGTACGGTTCAGGAGGGGGGGGGCGCTCGCTCGTCCCCACCCCCTTTCTTGACCGGCCAGGCTGCGTGCTTCGATAAGGGTCTGGTATGGATTTTGGGGGACCCCCACGCCGTTTTTTTTCGGCGTAGGGGCTTCTCCTTGAAATCCATACCAGACCGAAGGGCTTGGTATTCCCCAGAGGGGAATTCCCTCTCGCGCCCGCCGCAGTAGGAAAATGTGTTTTTCCTATTGCAGCTAGCGCGAGATGTACAGTACCCTGCCGCCGATTGCGCTGGAAACATTCTCGCGGCTGCGTACTGTAGTTTGTACAAAAGTCCGATGGCTTTCTGTACACACGATCGGACTTTGCCCCATCGGACTTTTGTTGCCGGAAAGTTTGTCCGTTCGCACAGCCAACAAAAGTCCGAAGGAAACAGAAAAAGTTTGTCCGATGGAGCGTACACACGGTCGGATGTTGCTCCAAAACAGCTAATTTGCATGCTTGTTGTCAGAAAGTCCGATCGTGTGTACGGCCCTTTAGACCGGCCATACACCTATAGATTATCTGCAGATTTTCTACGGTCAGATGGAAAAAGTGGAACAGATTCCTCCATCTATGCTGAACTGTGTGGATGGAAGAATCTCCCACTGGGCCAAGCTTCCATATCTTGCATAGTCGGCCCCGCTGGCTCTCACAATACCTGAACATTCTGATTGGGTGCAGGCATTGTTTAGGTTGAGAGCCAGAGGGGCCGACTAGCAAGATACTGAAGCTTGGCCCAGTGGGAGATTCTTCCATCCACACAGTTCAGCATAGATGGAGGAATCTGTTCCACTTTTTCCATCTGACCATAGAAAATCTGCAGATAATCTATAGGTGTATGGCCAGCTTTACATTGCCAGGACTAATCTGTGTACCACATGAGCACCTACTCTAGCCAGTCTGTGGGGGGGCAGAATTATTGTTGGTTGGTAGGGGTTCAAATACTTATTTTACTCACTGAACTGCAACTCCATTTATAATATTTGTATCGTGTGTTTTTGGTTGATATTCTGTCTCTATCATATAAAATACACCTATGATAAAAATTATAGACCCTTCATTTCTATGTAAGTGGGCAAAACTTACACAATCTGCAGGGGAGACAATCATTATATATATATATATTATTATTATTATTATTATTATTAATATTTTTTTTTTGTTAAGTAGGAGAAAACTGGAGTTTTTGCTCACTTTTCTGTCTAGTAAAAGGCTGTTCCAGGACAGGAAGTGAGGGGAATTCTCTCTAACGGAGCCTCAGATAGCAGTAAAACCAGACAGAGCTTCTAATCCGCTCTCCATCCTATCTCTATAAAAGGGTTTGGGGGTGTAGATACACTTTAAGGACAAGCGATGTTTTGTTTTTGGTATAGAACATTAAATGATGTTTATAAACTTCAGCTCAAAAAAAAAAAAAAAGTAAATACTACTACAAAAAAATATATATAATTTTGTAAACAGATAATATAATACAACAATGTTGTCTTGATCTTAAAATCAACATTGTAACCAATCAGATGTGCAAAGTCTTTTCTGAACTGTGTTAGGGAATCGCTCACCTCTGTATTATGGAGCGCAAATCGCAGCTCAGCATGGCCAATGCATTTCCTTATTCTCACTTCTGTGAACATAAGGGACATCTTGTGGCTAATTTTGGTATTGCGATCCACCGCTGTAAAGTCGATATTTTATTTTATTTTTATTTTTTTTATTTATTTTTTTTTGCTGTTAGTCATCCTGAAAGCTGTAAAATGAATAAGGAGAGACATTTTTTAATTTATTTTTTTTGTTTAAAAAAAGTGGACATTTTAAAGACCACGAAGGAATGATCAAAGCCCAACTCCAGCCCAAAAAAAGTTTTTCTGGTGAGGGGTTAGAACCTCTGTAAGTTTTTTTTTTTTATTCCTGTCTGTGTCTCTGCTGGAAAAAAATATGGCCTTGTTTCCTGTCCTGGCAAAAGGGGTGTCAAAAGGACAGGAACGGATGGGATATCTCTTCGATGGGGACACAGACAGTGACTACAGCTGCACATAGGGTTGCCACCTGTCCGGTAATCACCCGGGACAGTCCGGGTTTTGAATCATGTGTCCGGGTTTCAGGGCGGACTGAAACCCGGACACATTATTCAGACCGGGCTGTGCTCCCCAAGTAACCAAGATAGTCACACACTAATCTGTTGCCGTCCGGGAGCTGCGGACGACTGTCTGGGGGCAGGTTTGGCGTCACTAGTGGGGGGAGGGCAGGGTGGTGACATCAGCAAGAGCAATTTGGCCACACCCCCTGTTCACTGCGGCATGCTATGCGCACCGCATTACTTCTATCCTTGGGGCACCGGTGTCCCGGGCCGCTAAACTGTTCAGGTTTGGCTTGAAGAAAAGGTGGCAACCCTACCGGCACAGCATTTGTCAGGGTGGGTTTCCAGGTGGTGGCTACAGCCAGGGTCGCCACCTTTTCTTCAAGCCAAACCCGAACACTTTAGCGGCGCGCGGCACGGCACGGCACCCCAACTGCAGCACGATTTGGCCGCGATTGTCGCCCGACAAATCGCGGCAAAGTCACGCAAACAGAATCGTGGGGTGCCTGTCACCTACAAGAAGTTTTGCTCCGCGATTGGGGTGCCCATGAAAGTAAAGGGATCGTGAGCGCGTCCTGCGATTAGCGAAGGATTCGGGAATCATGGGCAGAATCGCGGCAATTCCGTCTGCAATCCGGGATGCATAGGTGTAAATGGAGCCTGGGAGTCTTGTGCACAGAATGCAGGGGGCAGGGGTGTGTAATGCATATTAGGAGTCATGAGTGCAAAACAAAAAGAGCGCAGGAGTCAGGGGTGAGTAACGCAGTGTAGGGGTAAGAAGAGTGCAAAATCCCCCCCGTGAACAATACTCTCCCCCATGTTACCCATTCATCAAATATCCCACTCCCTCTCCTGCAAAAAAAAAACATCCAGCACTAGTCTTTATTCTCACCCTCCAAACACCCCCCCACCAGCAAAAATCAATTCTCCCACCCCCCTCCCAGGACAACCCCCCCCCCCCCCAAAACAAATCTTCCCCCTTCCACAGCACAAGCTGATCTAGGCATATGAAGTGCATGCATTGGGGCCGATCTGGGCATATGAAGTGCATGCATTGGGGCCGATCTGGGCATATGAAGTGCATGCATTGGGGCCGATCTGGGCATATGAAGTGCATGCATTGGGGCTTATCTAGGCATATGAAGTGCATGCATTGTGGCTGATCTGGGCATATGAAGTGCATGCATTGGGGCCGATCTGGGCATATGAAGTGCATGCATTGTGGCTGATCTGGGCATATAAAGTGCATGCATTGGGGCTGATATGGGCATATGAAGTGCATACATTGGGGCTGATCTGAGCATATGAAGTGCATGCATTGGGGCCGATCTGGGCATAGGAAGTGCATGCATTGGGGCCGATCTGGGCATATGAAGTGCATGCATTGGGGCTGATCTAAGCATATGAAGTGCGTGCATTGGGGCCGATCTGGGCATATGAAGTGCATGCATTGGGGCCGATCTGGGCATATGAAGTGCATGCATTGGGGCTGATCTAAGCATATGAAGTGCGTGCATTGGGGCCGATCTGGGCATATGAAGTGCATGCATTGGGGCTGATATGGGCATATGAAGTGCATACATTGGGGCTGATCTGAGCAAATGAAGTGCATGCATTGGGGCCGATCTGGGCATAGAAAGTGCATGCATTGGGGCCGATCTGGGCATATGAAGTGCATGCATTGGGGCTGATCTAAGCATATGAAGTGCGTGCATTGGGGCCGATCTGGGCATATGAAGTGCATGCATTGGGGCTGATATGGGCATATGAAGTGCATACATTGGGGCTGATCTGAGCATATGAAGTGCATGCATTGGGGCCGATCTGGGCATAGGAAGTGCATGCATTGGGGCCGATCTGGGCATATGAAGTGCATGCATTGGGGCCGATCTGGGCATATGAAGTGCATGCATTGGGGCTGATCTAGGCATATGAAGTGCATGCATTAGGGCTGATCTAGGCATATGAAGTGCATGCATTGGGGCTGATCTAGGCATATAAAGTGCATGCATTGGGGCCAATCTGGGCATATGAAGTGAATGCATTGGGGCCAATCTGGGCATATGAAGTGCATGCATTGGGGCTGATCTAAGCATATGAAGAGCATGCATTGGGGCTGACCTGAGCATATGAAGTGCATGCATTGGGGCCGATCTGGGCATATGAAGTGCATGCATTGGGGTTGATCTGGGCATATGAAGTGCATGCATTGGGGCTGATCTGGGCATATGAAGTGCATGCATTGAGGCTGATCTAGGCATATGAAGAGCATGCATTGGGGCTGATCTGAGCATATGAAGTGCATGCATTGGGGCCGATCTGGGCATATGAAGTGCATGCATTGGGGCTGATCTGGGCATATGAAGTGCATGCATTGAGGCTGATCTAGGCATATAAAGTGCATGCATTGGGGCTGATCTAGGCATATGAAGTGCATGCATTGAGGCTGATCTAAGCATATGAAGTGCATGCATTGGGGCTGATCTAGGCATATGAAGTGCATGCATTGGGGCTGATCTAGGCATATGAAGTGCATGCATTGGGGTTGATCTGGGCATATGAAGTGCATGCATTGGGGCTGATCTGGGCATATGAAGTGCATGCATCGAGGCTGATCTAGGCATATAAAGTGCATGCATTGGGGCTGATCTAGGCATATGAAGTGCATGCATTGGGGCTGATCTAAGCATATGAAGTGCATGCATTGGGGCTGATCTAGGCATATGAAGTGCATGCATTGGGGCTGATCTAAGCATATGAAGTGCATGCATTGGGGCTGATCTAAGCATATGAAGTGCATGCATTGGGGCTGATCTGGGCATATGAAGTGCATGCATTGGGGCTGATCTGGGCATATGAAGTGCATGCATTGGGGCTGATCTGGGCATATGAAGTGCATGCATAGGGGCTGATCTGGGCATATGAAGTGCATGCATTGGGGCTGATCTGGGCATATGAAGTGCATGCATTGAGGCTGATCTAGGCATATGAAGTGCATGCATTGGGGCTGATCTAGGCATATGAAGTGCATGCATTGGGGCTGATCTAAGCATATGAAGTGCATGCATTGGGGCTGATCTAGGCATATGAAGTGCATGCATTGGGGCTGATCTAAGCATATGAAGTGCATGCATTGGGGCTGATCTGGGCATATGAAGTGCATGCATTGGGGCTGATTTGGGCATATGAAGTGCATGCATTGGGACTGATCTGGGCATATGAAGTGCGTGTATTGGGGCTGATCTAAGCATATGAAGTGCATGCATTGGGGCTGATCTGAGGTCTGATGGTTCATGCATTGGGACTGATTGGAGGTCAGTGTGACATAAAATATTGCAACGATCGCCATTTTTTTCCCTAGGGTCTCTGCTAAAAAATATATATAATAAATGTTTGGGGGTTCTAAGTCATTTTCTAGCAAAAAAATACAGATTTAAACTTGTAAACAAAAAGTCCCAGAAAAGGCCGAGTCAGCAAAGTGGTTAAACTCATTCAATATTCTATAACTTGCCATTAACAGAAAAACTATGAGTGCAAACATTACCAACAACAACAACATGTGCTGCTGCTGCTGTCTAATATTTATGAAGGTGACACTAACTGTGGAAAAGGTTGCTGACCTCTGAGATACATTGTTTCCAGCATGCACTGCGGACTACAGAACCCCTCCCACCCAGGTTATGGAGAAGAGCAGAGGCGGGAATAATGGGGAAAAATGAATATCCAAGGACTGGGAAGCTGCGATATGTGACATTTTTTTCTTGAATTTTGATACACCTTAAAGCCGCTCTGTCTGCAATTTGCAGGGCGTGTGCTGCATGTCGCCCCCCCCCCGCAGACAAGGCGATGGATCTACAAGGAGGTGGATGGGCACTTGGCACGCAGAGGGTTTCGGAGAGAGTTAATTATCCAAGAAACACCTGACTGCACTGCAGAACAAACAGCGATGCAGGATGTGAGTTCCCATGAACGCGGATCCAGGCTGTGCCCGCCTCTTATCGATCATCACCATCCTCCGACTTCACCCCGTCCGACCAATAAGCCTCTTCTTCATTTCCTTCATCTCTGTTCACTTTGCAGCATCTAGGACCAGTCCTGGGACAAGACCCATAACACCCAAGATAAAAAGGGCCAAAGTGCGCCTGATTTCTTCATTTCTGTGAAACCACCCTGGGGGAGGGGGGGGGGTCTATTTATAAAAACATTCACTGTAGGAATGGCTCGGCATTCACACAGCCTTCATGAACAATCGCTAGATTGTGTCTAGTATGTTTATTTTGAATGATTGTCAGTGCCACCTAGTGGCCATAATGCAGTGTTTTCATAAAATACCTTAATTGGGAAAGTTCTGCTATGTCCACTAGATGGAGCTGATGAGCATAAGAAATAAAGGTATTAGACACAATACGGTGATTCTTTGTGATAGCTGTGAAATTCATTGAAGCATTCGCACAGCCATTTTTTTTTTATAATTGGACCTCCATGTGTCAAATCTATCTCAAGCTGTGGGGGGGCAGCACATCTGTGGATATGCCTACCTATTTCACACCCTAAGCAAGACTAACACTCCCCCCTAGGCGGACTCACCAGACTGCAGCTACATCTCCGCCTCCCTCGCTGTGCCCGCAACCTCCACCACTCACCTCATGCCTGACGCCTCCTCCGCCTCCCCAGCTGTGCCTCATGCCTTGCCCCTCCTCCACCTCCCCAGCTGTGCCTCATGCCTGGCGCCTCCTCCGCCTCCCCAGCTGTGCCTCATGGCCGGCGCCTCCTCCGCCCCCCCCCAGCTGTGCCTCATGCCTGGCGCCTCCTCCGCCCCCCCCAGCTGTGCCTCATGCCTGGCGCCTCCTCCGCCTCCCCAGCTGTGCCTCATGGCCGGCGCCTCCTCCGCCCCCCCCCCAGCTGTGCCTCATGGCCGGCGCCTCCTCCGCCCCCCCCCAGCTGTGCCTCATGCCTGGCACCTCCTCCGCCCCCCCAGCTGTGCCTCATGACTTGCCCCTCCTCCACCTCCCCAGCTGTGCCTCATGCCTGGCGCCTCCTCCGCCCCCCCAGCTGTGCCACATGCCTTGCCCCTCCTCCACCTCCCCAGCTGTGCCTCATGCCTGGCGCCTCCTCCGCCCCCCCCCAGCTGTGCCTCATGCCTGGCGCCTCCTTCGCCCCCCCAGCTGTGCCTCATGCCTTGCCCCTCCTCCACCTCCCCAGCTGTGCCTCATGCCTGGCGCCTCCTTCGCCCCCCCAGCTGTGCCTCATGCCTTGCCCCTCCTCCACCTCCCCAGCTGTGCCTCATGCCTGGCGCCTCCTCCGCCCCCCCAGCTGTGCCACATGCCCTGCGCCTCCTCCAACTCCCCAGCTGTGCCACATGCCTGGCGCCTCCTCCGCCTCCCCAGCTGTGCCTCATGCCTGGCACCTCCTCCGCCCCCCCAGCTGTGCCACATGCCTGGCGCCTCCTCCGCCCCCCCAGCTGTGCCTCATGCCTTGCCCCTCCTCCACCTCCCCAGCTGTGCCTCATGCCTGGCGCCTCCTCCGCCCCCCCAGCTGTGCCACATGCCTTGCCCCTCCTCCACCTCCCCAGCTGTGCCTCATGCCTGGCGCCTCCTCCGCCCCCCCCCAGCTGTGCCTCATGCCTGGCGCCTCCTTCGCCCCCCCAGCTGTGCCTCATGCCTTGCCCCTCCTCCACCTCCCCAGCTGTGCCTCATGCCTGGCGCCTCCTCCGCCCCCCCAGCTGTGCCACATGCCCTGCGCCTCCTCCAACTCCCCAGCTGTGCCACATGCCTGGCGCCTCCTCCGCCTCCCCAGCTGTGCCTCATGCCTGGCACCTCCTCCGCCTCCCCAGCTGTGCCTCAAGTCCGGCTATGCCAGGTTCTGCGGCACTGGGGTATCGTCACCTTTACACTCGGCGGATCGCTTTTCAGAAGGCGGTGGAGCAGCGGCTGCCCGGCATTCAAGAGGCGATTCTGCTGCCTCTTAAAATTTTCCAGCTGAATGGAGGTTTTGTTTCACAAAAGATTTATTTAGTTATAAGATTACCTGCAGAGAGCATCAGCGTAAGACACGAGTACACAAATCCGTGCGAGAAAAGGTCAGCGTGACGAGCGAATTCAGAGACCGAGGGCCACTTCACAAAACAATTTCTGTGCTTCGGATGCACTTCTGCGTGATCGTTTTTGATGCGTTCCGGTGCCTTTTTTATTGCATTTGTGATGCGATCCATCGCATTTTTTCCCTTCTTTTTTTATTTTTCATCTCAGTTGAAGACATGTGCATTCTGCAGCGTATTTTTTCTTAAGCATTTTTCCACGTTCCAAACCCACCTCAACTCCAGAAGATCCCCCCCCCCCCCCCCCCCCCCCCCCCCATGACCAGCCTATTTTTGGCTATTCAGCACTGCGCTACTTGAACTGGTAATTGTGCGGTGACGGTCATGCAACACTGTACCCAAACGAAACTTAAATCATTTATTTTTCACACAAATAGTATTTTTTACTTTCTGCTATAAAACATTTCCAATAAAAAAAAAAATGTAAAATAAAAAATCTAATTTCTTCATGAATTTGGGCCAACTTGTATTCTGCTATATGTCTTCGGTAAATAAAAAAAAAAAATAAAATGTAAGTGTTTTTTTTATAATAATTTAATTTAATAATAAGTGTATATTGATTGGTTTGTGGGAAAGTTATATCGTCTACAAACTGTGGGATAAATGTATGGAATTTTTATTTATTTTCTATCTGATCAGCGATTTATAATGGAATGGGGTGGGCAATCTGACACTGACTGACACTGGGGGGGTTGAATAACTGACACCACCAGTGATGCTAAAGCCCTGTAGACATGGGACAAATGTTGGCCGGTTCAAAAAAAAAAAGAAAAGTCCGACATTTGGCCCGCGTGTGTGTCAGAAGCCGGCCGATCGCGCTGGAAAACCAGCAGCCAATTGCCTCCCCATCAGTGCTGTCAGCCAATGGTGAAGAGCGCCGATCGGAGAGTTCTGGTGGAGGGGGGGGGCATTCCCTTGTCAGAACACAACAGCTCAGCGGGGGGAGATCACTGTACTAACATCGCATAGTGAGCACAGCGGCTCCGACTAGAGCTGTCAGGTTTTTTTTTGCGTTCAAGTTCACTTGTAGTGTGTACAGCCGGGGCCAAAAGTTTTGAGAATGACACAAATATTGATTTTCACAATTTCTGCTGCTTCAGTTTTTATGATGGCAGTTTGCATATACTCCAGAATGTTATGAGAAACGATCGGATGAATTTCAATTAATTGCAAAGTCCCTCTTTGCCATGAAAATGAACTTAATCCCATAAAAATCATTTCCACTGCATTTGTGAAGGTGGCTTCAGGGCGCCCAAGAAAGTCCAGCAAGCGTCAGGACCGTCTCCTACAGGTGATTTAGCTGCGGAATGGGGGGAACCACCAGTGCAGGGAGGGGGGGGGATTGGGGCACCACCAGTGCAGAGGGTCTGGGGATCAAGGCACCACCAGTAGAGAGACGGGGGTGATCGGGGCACCACCAGTGCAGAGAGAGGGGTGATCGGGGTACCACCAGTGAAGAGAGGGGGGTGATCGGGGCACCACCAGTGCAGAGAGGGGGGTGATCGGGGCACCACCAGTGCAGAGAGGGGGGTGATCGGGGCACCACCAGTGCAGAGAGAGGGGTGATCGGGGTACCACCAGTGCAGAGAGGGGGGTGATCGGGGCACCACCAGTGCAGAGAGGGGGGTGATCGGGGCACCACCAGTGCGGAGAGGGGGGTGATCGGGGCACCACCAGTGCAGAGGGTCTGGGGATCGGGGCACCACCAGTGCAGAGGGTCTGGGGATCGGGGCACCACCAGTGCAGAGGGTCTGGGGATCGGGGCACCACCAGTGCAGAGGGTCTGGGGATCGGGGCACCACCAGTGCAGAGGGTCTGGGGATCGGGGCACCACCAGTGCAGAGGGTCTGGGGATCGGGGCACCACCAGTGCAGAGAGGGGGGGTGATCGGGGCACCACCAGTGCAGAGAGGGGGGGTGATCGGGGCACCACCAGTGCAGAGGGTCTGGGGATCGGGGCACCACCACCAGTGCAGAGAGGGTGGTGATCAGGGCACAACCAGGGCAGGGAGGGGGGTGATCTGGGCAGCACCAGTGCAGAGGGTCTGGGGATCGGGGCACCACCAGTGCAGAGGGTTTGGGGATCGGGGGCACCACCAGTGCAGAGGGTTTGGGGATCGGGGGCACCACCAGTGCAGAGGGTTTGGAGATCGGGGGCACCACCAGTGCAGAGGGTCTGGGGATCGGGGGCACCACCATTGCAGAGGGTCTGGGGATCGGGGCACCACCAGTGCAGAGGGTCTGGGGATCGGGGCACCACCAGTGCAGAGGGTCTGGGGATCGGGGGCACCACCAGTGCAGAGCTTGCTCAGGAATGACAGCAGGCAGGTGTGAGGACATCGGCACGCACAGGGAGGAGAAGACTTTTGGAGGATGGCCTGGTGACAAGACAGGCAGCAAAGAAGCCACTTCTCTCCAGGAAAAACAACAGGGACAGACAGATATTCTGCAAAAGGTCCAGGGATTGGACTGCTGAGGACTGGGGGGGAAAGTCATTTTCTCTGATGAATCCCCTTTGAGATTGTTTGGGACATGCGGGGAAAACTTTGTCCGGATAAGAAAAGGTGAGGGCTACCATCAGTCCCATGTCATGCCCCCTGAGGCCATTCATGTGTGGGGTCGCTTCTCAGCCAAGGGAGTGGGGGGCTCATTCACAATTTTGCCTAGGAACACCGCCATGAATAAAGAATGGTCCAAAAACATCCTCCGAGAGCAACTTCTCCCAACCGTCCAAGAACAGTTTGGTGAGGAATAATGCCTTTTTCCAGCATGGTGGAGCATCTTGCATAAGGCAAATGTCACAACTAAGTGGCTTGGGGAAAAAACAGGGACGGCCCACTCATAAGGGGCGCATGGGCACCTTCCCCCCACCCATGCGTCGAGCCGCTAATCTACATGCGGGGTGGCGGACGCATGATTTCCAATGGGGTTTTTTTTCTTAATCACATGATTAGAGACAGAGGCTCTAATAGGCTTCAAAAAAACGGTGGGTTCGGGGCACATCCTCCAAAAAGTCTTCTCCTCACTGCCGCTGTCTGTCTCCTGCGTGCGGGGGGGGGGGGGGGGGTTGGTGTTAGTTTGTGACGCCCCCCAAAATAGTGAGCACCAACCGCCACTGGGAACAAAACATGGAACTTTTGGGTCCATGGCCAGGAAAACCCCCAGACCTCAATCCCATTGAGAACTTGTAGTCAATCCTCAAGAGGCGGGTGACCAAAAAAACCCCCCCACAAATTCTGATAAACTCCAAGCATTGATTATGCAAGAATGGGGGGGCGGCCATCGGTCAGGATGTGGCCCAGAAGTTGGTGGACAGCATGCCGGGGGGGGGGGGGGGAATTGCAGAGGTCTTTAAAAAGGAGAAGACTGCAAATATTGACTCTTTGCATAAACTTCATGTAATTGTCAATAAAAGCCTTTGATACTTATGAAATGCTTGTAATTATACTTCCGTATACCATAGTAACATCTGACAAAAATAAAAAATAAAAAAACTGATGCAGCAGACTTTAGAGATGAGCCTCTCCATTGGTGCAAGGAGAAGCACAGGATCTGGAGGAAGAGCTCTGTCCTCCTCTCTGCTGCCGACTGCTGGGGCAAGACGGGGCAGAGATGAAGGAGGTGCCGCAGCTGCAGGAGAGATGCAAGGGCCACGGAAAAGGCCTGGCAGGCTGGATTCGGCCCACAGGCCTTGTGTTTGACACATGTGGTATAGAGGGTCCCGTGAGCAATACCTATATTGCTTCCAATAACACAGACAGGAAGGGAACAGTCCAAATTTAGGTGATCATTGTAGTTCAACCACAGGTTCCAGACCTTCAAGACTTTAGTATGGGAATCAGTAAGTATGGAGGTAAGTTCCTTGTGTATTGTGCTCCCCATGAGCCTCTGTTTAACCTCTGCAGAATGAATTGATGGTTGTCTCCAGGCTTTAGTTAAGGTTTGTCGAGCCGTGAGGCGCACAAACCCCACCAGCCTTCTCTGATGTCTACTGAGGTCTGAGATTGGCCCATGTAGTTGGACTTCCCATGGGTTACCAGTTAGATTAATGTTTAGGACCAACCGAAGCAAGGGCCATCTTAAGAGCATTATAGGCCCCCGGGCAATACAGTGCACTGGGGCCCTGTCTACACAATCACGCACGAGAATAAAAATGCAAATTATCAATAAGGCTAGATTTATTGGTACTTCCAACAAAATCAGTGTTTAAACATTAACACAACATTTGGACAATATAACACGAGTTTGCTGGGCACAGTGGCTGCGTTTAATGGGCACATTGGCAGCTTTTGATGGGCACAGTGGCAGCTTTTGATGGGCACAGTGGCAGCTTTTGATGGGCACAGTGGCTGCGTTTGATGGGCACAGTGGAAGCTTTGATGGGCACGGTGGCAGCTTTGATGGGCACGGTGGCTGTGTTTGATGGGCACAGTGGCAGCTTTTGATGGGCACAGTGGCAGCTTTAATGGGCACAGTGGCTGCATTTGATGGGCACAGTGGCAGCTTTGATGGGCACGGTGGCAGCTTTGATGGGCACAGTGGCTGTGTTTGATGGGCACAGTGGCAGCTTTTGATGGGCACAGTGGCAGCTTTGATGGGCACAGTGGCTGCATTGATGGGCACGGTGGCAGCTTTGATGAGCACAGTGGCTGTGTTTGATGGGCACAGTGGCAGCTTTTAAAGGGGCACAGACAGTGGCTGTGTGTGATGCACAACTTGAACGTACTTAAGTAGACAGTGTTAGACTTACTTGAGGCCGCCGGCCTGGTGCAGTACAGTGTGTCACTCACAGCAGCAAGGCAGCGCCAGCTATCAAGGGCCATCTTTCCGCTCCGCTCCCTCTCCACGCTGTCTGAAGAACATGGCAGAGGTGGGCGGAGCTTGTTCACTAGCTGCTGGGGTGGCCGCGGCGCACTATGAATGCTGGGGCGGCCACGGCCTCTGACTGACATCACTGGTTGCTAGCTAGACGCTGGGCGGCCAGCGATTCTAGCAAGTGAGCAACCAGTGCAGTCAGTCAACTTAATCAACAGATTGCAGCACTGAGGATCAGCCCTGGATGGGGCCCTCCAGACAAGTGGGGCCCCCGGGCAACTGCCCAGCGTGCCCAGTGGAAAAAACAGCCCTGACTGGAGCAAGTTATAAACTCATATCTAGCCTTGGGGCAGGACCACCAAATGTGGAGTAGGGTACCAGGCTCATTACAGCCCTCGGGGGGTGCCATTAGGGCCAGATTTGGATCATGTACCAAAAGAAAAATTAGTTTCCATGCGTTTTTCTGGGCTAAAATATAAAGTGAGTATTTGAGGGTAGCCAACCATATTTTGTTCTAATCTGCTCGAATTGAGATTTTGGGAATGGGAAAACGACACTGCCCTGGTTCGCACAGCACACAATCTTATTCGCTTTGATTGTTGATTTGCCAATTCATCTTATTCTCAACATACTTTCCCCTCACAGCAGGTTGGTGAACATGTCTGCGCTCAGATCTGCCGGACATCGGGGATGGGGCAGACGGAGTTTAGCAGGAAAGGAACGTTTTGACATTTAGAGAGGCTCCACCCGGCTGGTAGCATTGGCAGCGTTCCCCAGACTGTGTGAGAGACGAGCAGGATCCGTAGACAGGTGAGCCCAACCTTCACCCACTTCCTACTGCTGATCTCCATCAGGTAAGGAGCTAACAAAGGCAGTGGCAATGTACAGCGATCAGCCATAACATTCTGACCACTGACAGGTAAAGTGAACATTGAGTATCTGGTTACAATGTCATCTGAAAGTGGGCGGGATATATTAGTGGTAAGTGTAAGGATTTGAGGGACTCTGACGAGGACCAGGTTGTTATGTCTAGACCAGGGGTCTCCAAACTTTATGAACAAAGGGCCAGTTTACTGTCCTTGAGACTTTAGGGGGGCCGGACTGTGGCTATTGGGAATAGAAAAGGTCCCGACGTCAGTGGGAAAAAATAACGCCCCATCATTTGTTTCAGTGGGCATAATTTTGCCCCATCTTTGGTGTCATTGGCCTAAGTTGTGCCCCATTGTTTGTATCATGAGGAGGAATCGTGCCTCATTGTTGGTGTCATTGGGAGGAATCATGCCCCATTGTTGGTGTCATTGGGAAGAATTGTGCCCCATTGTTGGTATCAGTGGATGAGATAGTGCCCTAAGGGCCGGATAAAAGCAAGCAAAGGGCCGCAGTTTGGAAACCACTGGTTCAGACGACTGGGTCAGAGCAACTTCAACACTGCAGTTCTTGTGAGATGTTCCCAGTCTGCAGTGTTCAGGACCGACCAAAAGTGGTCGAAGGAGGGAGAACCAGTCAACCGCTTACAGGGTCGTGGGGGGCCAAGGCTCATTGATGGAGGTGGGGAGGGAAGGCTCATTGATGGAGGTGGGGGACGGAAGGCTCATTGATAGAGGTGTGGAGGGAAGGCTCATTGATGGAGGTGGCGAGGGGAAGGCTCATTGCTGGAGGTGGGGGAGGGACGTTCATTGATGGAGGTGGGGGAGAGAAGGCTCATTGATGGAGGTGGGGAGGTGGGGAGGGACGTTCATTGATGGAGGTGGGGGAGAGAAGGCTCATTGATGAAGGTGGGGGAGGGAAGGCTCATTGATGGAGGTGGGGAAGGAAAGTTCATTGATTGAGGTGGGGAGGGAAGGCTCATTGATAGAGGTGTGGAGGGAAAGTTTATTGATTGAGGTGGGGGAGGAAAGGCTCATTGATGGAGGTGAGGAGTGGGAAGGCTCATTGATGGAGGTGGGAGAGGGAAGGCTCATTGATAGAGGTGGGGGAGGGAAGGCTCATTGATAGAGGTGGGGGAGGGAAGGCTCATTGATAGAGGTGGGGGAGGGAAGGCTCATTCATAGAGGTGGGGGAGGGAAGGCTCATTGATTGAGGTGAGTGGGGACAGCACATTGATGGAGGTGGGAAGGCTCATTGATGGAAGTGGAGGGAGGAAGGGTCATTGATGGAGGTGGGGAGGGAAGGCTCATTGATGGAGGTGGGGAGGGAAGGCTCATTGGTGGAGGTGGGGGAGGGAAGGCTCATTGATGGAGGTGGGGGAGGGAAGGCTCATTGATGGAGGTGGGGGAGGGAAGGCTCATTGATTGAGGTGAGTGGGGACAGCTCATTGATGGAGGTGGGAAGGCTCATTGATGGAGGTGGAGGGAGGAAGGGTCATTGATGGAGGTGGGGAGGGAAGGCTCATTGATGGAGGTGGGGAGGGAAGGCTCATTGATGGAGGTGGGGAGGGAAGGCTCATTGATGGAGGTGGGGGGAGGGAAGGGTCATTGATGGAGGTGGGGAGGGAAGGCTCATTGATGGAGGTGGGGAGGGGAAGGCTCATTGATGGAGGTGGGGAGGGAAGGATCATTGATGGAGGAGGGGGAGGGAAGGCTCATTGATGAAGGTGGGGGGGAGGCTCATTGATGGAGGTGGGGGAGGAAAAGCTCATTGATGGAGGTGGGGGAGGGAAGGCTCATTGATGGAGGTGGGGAGGGGAAGGCTTATTGATGGAGGTGGGGAGGGAAGGCTCATTGATGGAGGTGGGGAGGGAAGGCTCATTGATGGAGGTGGGGAGGGAAGGCTCATTGATGGAGGTGGGGAGGGAAGGATCATTGATGGAGGTGGGGAGGGAAGGCTTATTGATGGAGGTGGGGAGGGAAGGCTCATTGATAGAGGTAGGGGGGAAGAGCTACTGGAGCTCATATTGCTGGTGAAGGGTATGCTGGTTGCGATAGAAAGGTGTCAGAACACACAGAGCATCGCAGTTTGTTGTGTATGGGGCTGTGTAGCCGCAGACTAGTCAGGGTGCCGACCCGTGTCCACAGCCAAAAGTGCATACAATGGGCACGTGAGCATCAGAACTGGAGCGTGCAGCAATGGAAGAAGGTGGTCTGGTCTGGTTCAAGAATGGTTTGGGGAACACAACAATGAGTTTGAGGTGTTGACTTGGCCTCCAATTTCTCCAGATCTCAATCTAATCGAGCATCTGTGGGATGTGCTGAAAAACATAAGTCCGATCCATAGAGGTCCCACCTCCCAATTTACAGAACATAAAGGATCTGCTACTGATGGCTTGGTGCCAGATACCACAGCGTACCCTCAGAAGTCTAATGGAGTCCATCCATCGACGAGTCAGGGCTGTTTTGGTGGAAAAAGGGGGAACCTACCCAATATTAGGTGGGTGGTTATGAGGTTATGGCTGATCTATGTAATTTCTCAAGTATTGTAGTCTGTGTTTTATTAACACTCCTGTGGTGAAATGGCAAAAACCTGGAACAGATCTTCTTTATTGTCCTGCAGAAAAATTCCTGAAGTTTCACGCTGTTCTAGCCTGACCATGGCGACATCTCTGGTGACCCTCCTCGGCTTGGGTGAGCGATAACGTTTTTTATTCAGTTATTCTCCCTGCAAAGTATGATATGGAGGATAACACAAAAACGACAAAATCCTAAAATCACAAGAATTTTATTCAACACATAATAAAAATATATCATGGCTGGTCAAAGTTTCTAGCATTATGGTTACGAAAACGTACAGAAAATATATCTCTACTCTCTCCACATATTACATCGATTACAAACAGTTCTTGCTTTTGAATGACATTGGTTATGTGGAGCGGCCCGCCGCATTTCTAAAAACTGTCTTCTTCAGGGGAAAACATGGTACATAGATAATACAGGGACCGAGTGAAACATCAGACATATGGATTAAAAATATAGATTGATAAATTATCATTAGTCTATATTTTTAACCCACTGGCCGATGTTTCTCTCTGCCCTCATATTATATACGTAACACCCCAGAAGAAGTGTGTTGAAATGCGTCAGCGGGCTCCATATGCGTTACCCCAGAAGAAGTGTGTTGAAATGCGTCAGTGGGCTCCATATGTGTAATGTCATTTAAAGGCAAGATCTGTTTCTAATTGATGTAATATGTAGAGAGAGTAGAGGTATAATTTCCACATTACATCAATTACACACAATTCTTGCCTTTGAATGACATGAAATGTATGGAGTCACCCAACGCATTTCAAGAAGCTATCTTCCTCAGGGGTAAATGTGGTACATATATAATAAAAGGACTGAGGTGAACATCAGCCATGGGGATTAAAAATATAGACTAATGATATTTTATCAATCTATATTTTTAATTAGGGTTGTCCCGATACCGATACTAGTATCGGTATTGGCACCGATACCGAGCATTTGCCCAAGTACTTGTACTCGGGCAAATGCTCCCGATGCTTCCCCCGATACCTAGAGGACAGCTGTGATCGGCGCGTGGGGGAGTTACAAGATTCTCCCCCAGCGGCTTTCACCAGCTTTAGTGACATACAGCGGTGATCGCTCACAGCTGACTGTCACTGCATCCCCCTCCTTTCCTCTGTGCCTCTCCGCTGTCCCCTGCATTCCTCTCTCCTTATCTGTCCCCCTCCGTACTCCCCCTTCCTTCCTCTCTCCTTATCTGTCCCCTGCATTCCTCTCTCCTTATCTGTCCCCTCTGTTCTCCCCCTCCGTTCCTCCGTCCTCCTCCTCCTTCCTTTGTGTATGGATAGAGTCAGCTGACTCTGTCCATTCACATAACTGAAATATTGTAATCTCCTGTGATTACGATGTGTCAGTTTATGAATGGAGAGGAGCCGCTGTCTTCTCTCCATTCATTTTCAGTGCAGCTGACGCTGCAGAGAAAGGGACTGGGGAATCTCTATCCTCTGTCTCTTTCTCTGTCTCAAGGGGGAGATATCAGAGGTCTGTTAAGACTGCTGATATCTCACCAAAGCCCCCCAAAAGGGCTGATTAAAAAAAAAAAAAAAACAGTAAAGAATAAAAAAATATTATTGTAAAAAATAAAAATTGTAAAAAAAAACAAAAAAAACACACACACATACAACGTTCACCCCCCCCCCCCCCCCCAAATAGCAAAAAAAAAACCTGTCACGTGACATTAAAAAAAAAAAGTATCGGTAATCGGTATCGGCGAGTACTTGAAAAAAAGTATCGGTACTTGTACTCGGTCCTAAAAAAGTGGTATCGGGACAACCCTATTTTTAATCCATATGGCTGATGTTTCCCCCGGTCCCTGTATTATATATGTACCACATTTATCCCCGAAGAAGACAGTTTGTTGAAACACGTAGGGTCGCTCTATACGTGTAATGCCATTTAAAAGCAACATCTGTTTGTAATTGTGTAATATGTGGAGAGAGTAGAAGTATATTTTCCATATTACATCAATTACAGACAGATTACACATGTGGAGCCATCCGACACGTTTCAACAAGTTGTTTATACATTTATACATTTATAATACAAGGACCGAGGGAAACATCAGCAATGTTGATTAAAAATATAGATCGATGATATCTTATCAAGCTAAATGTTTATTCCATATGGCTGAGGTTTCCTTGCTCCCTGTCTTACATGTACTCTATGTACCACATTTACCCCTGAAGAAGACAGTTTGTTGAAACGCGTATGTTCACTCTACATGCATACTGTCATTCAAAATCAAATTCTGTTTGCAATTGAAGTAATATGTGGCGAGAGTAGAGGTATAATTTCCATAAAACATCAATTACAAACAGATCTTGCCTTTGAATGACATCAAACATATGGAGCTATCCAACGCATTTCAACAAGCTGTCTTCTTCAGGGATTAGTGTATAATACAGGGAGCAAGGGAAACATCAGACATGTTGATTTAAAATTTTGATTGATGATATTTTATAAAGCAATATTTTGGATCCATATGACTGATGTTTCCCTCAGGTCCCTGTATTATATATGTACCACATTTATCCCTGAAGAAGACAGTTTGTTGAAACGCGTCCGGTCGCTCTACATGAATACCGTCATTCAAAAGCAATATCTGTTTGTAATTGATGAAAGATGTAGAAGAGAGTAGAGATATATTTTCCATATTACATCAATTACAAACAGATCTTGCTTTTGAGTGATATTACACATGAGGAGCTTACCGGCGCGTTTCAACTGTCTTCTTCAGGGGTAAATGTAGTACATACATAATACGGGGGCCGAGGGAAACATCAGCCATTTGGATTAAAGATATAGATTGATAAAAAATATCATCCATCTATATTTTTAACCCACATGGCTGAGGTTTCCCTCGATACCTGTATTATATATGTATCTCATTAACCCCTGAAGGAGACAGCTTGTTGAAATGCGTCAAATGGTTCCACATGTGTAATATCATTCAAAAGCAAGATCTGTTTGTAATTGATGTAGTATGTGGAGAGTAGAGGTATATTTTTCATATCAGATCAATTAGAAACAGATCTCGCTTTTGAATGACATTACACATGTGGAGCCATCCGACACACTTTAACTGTCTTCTTCAGGGGTAAATGTGTCACATATATAATACAGGGACCGAGGGAAACATCAGCCATATGGGTTAAAAATATAGATGGATGATATTTGATCATTCTATATTTTTAACCCATATGGCTGAAGTTTCTCTCATTCCCTATATTGTATATGTCCCACATTTATCCCTGAAGAAGACAGTTTGTTGAAACGCGCAGTGTCGATCCACATGAATAAGATCATTCAAAAGCAATATCTGTGTCATGTACCTGGTGGAGGCTGGGTTGATGAGAGGACTTCCCTTACACCTGTTGTCCTGTTTCCCCTGGGGTTGGTTACCGGGTATAACAGGGTACAGAGTGGCACGGGTGCCTGTAGGGGATCCGGGTCGGGAGATCTTGTAGCAGATGTGGAGCTGAAGGCTTGGCAGCAGACAAGCTGGCAGATGCAGGATCTCAGATGCGGCATCAGGCGGGCAGAAGTTGGCAACAACTGAACAGCAGAGGTAGAGAATCAGGAACCAGGAGAGAGGAGTCAGGGCCCTGGCCAAGGGGGCGAGCAGAGCTGCCCAGCACTGACTGCAACTCTATAAACTAGCTAAGGTTGGCCATAGTTTTTATCAGTAGGAGGGCCAATCAACAAAAATACCACCTACACATGTGAGATGGATGGAGGAATCCTCCCCATTGGGACATTGGATTCTCATACAGGGGACTCCTCTGCTGCCAGAATACACTGATCAGTGGCTGCAGCTGGCTGATCGAGAAACATTTTCCAGCAGCCCCCGATTGCCAGAAGTCAATTCCTATATCATACTCTGTCGAGCGGGAATGGCCATAGGTGGATCAAATTTCTGGCCAAATTTGGACCCATCTCTGGTGTGGGGAGGGGAGGTGGGGTTGGACCTGAATGTTTATTGGGAACATTGGTGACCCCCCCTTTTTGATTTCTCCATGCAGGGATGTTGGCTCAGACATATGGCGGAGTCATTCAGTTTGGTCTCATGATAGATAAAGTGGTTCGCAGACCGCCAATATTTTCATACGCATTTTATGGGTGCCACTGCGGTGCCGGAGGGAGCGGGTGGCCTGTGGACAACATTGACTGGTGAGTAAGGCCTTGTGCATTATATACAGTCATATTTGTCAGTCATTGATCCTGTGGATAGGCTGCATTCTCAGTGATGTCCCCCCTCTCTAGTGAATGGATAGGCTGCATTCTCAATGATGTCACCGCTCTCTAGTGAATGGATAGGCTGCATTCTCAATGATGTCACCGCTCTCTAGTGAATGGATAGGCTGCATTCTCAGTGATGTTACCGCTCTCTAGTGAATGGATAGGCTGCATTCTCAGTGATGTCACCGCTCTCTAGTGATTGGATAGGCCGCATTCTCAGTGATGTCACCGCTCTCTAGTGAATGGATAGGCCGCATTCTCAGTGATGTCATCGCCCTCTAGTGAATGGATAGGCTGCATTCTCAGTGATGTCATCGCTCTCTAGTGAATGGATAGGCTGCATTCTCAATGATGTCACCGCTCTCTAGTGAATGGATAGGCTGCGTTCTCAGTGATGTCACCGCTCTCTAGTGAATGGATAGGCTACGTTCTCAGTGATGTCACCGCTCTCTAGTGAATGGATAGGCTGCATTCTCAATGATGTCACCGCTCTCTAGTGAATGGATAGGCTGCGTTCTCAGTGATGTCACCGCTCTCTAGTGAATGGATAGGCTACGTTCTCAGTGATGTCACCGCTCTCTAGTGAATGGATAGGCTGCATTCTCAATGATGTCACCGCTCTCTAGTGAATGGATAGGCTGCGTTCTCAGTGATGTCACCGCTCTCTAGTGATTGGATAGGCTGCATTCTCAGTGATGTCACCGCTCTCTAGTGATAGGATAGGCTGCATTCTCAGTGATGTCACCTCTCTAGTGAATGGATAGGCTGCATTCTCAGGGATGTCATCGCTCTCTAGTGATTGGATAGGCTGCATTCTCAGGGATGTCATCGCTCTCTAGTGAATGGATAGGCTGCATTCTCAGTGATGTCACCGCTCTCTAGTGAATGGATAGGCTGCATTCTCAGTGATGTCATCGCTCTCTAGTGATTGGATAGGCTGCATTCTTCCTGTATATACACCTTGCTGTAATGAATTATATACACCTTTCTCTCTGTGTTCCTCTCCAGGTGCTGTCACATCCATGATTGCTGCTTTGATTCCATCTCCAGCAGAAGATGTTACCCTCACTGGGTCTTATACAGATACGATTACATCGATGGAGACATAACTTGCTGTAAGACCAATCACCGGTCATAGACTGCAGTCAGGATCGTACAATCTGTGTCTTATCCCCATAGATGGTACAATCAGCACCAGCTTCCTACATCTATGCCAAGGGCTGTCCATGTTCTAGAAACATCTCTTATACTTGAAACACTATTAACGTAGGGAGAGCATTTAGACTCCATGTTTACGATGTTCATATATTTCATCGTAGAGAATTTTTATTATATACAGAGGAATGGCAGAGAGATTCTGTTACTGATGTCCCCATATTACCCTAAGGCAGGGGGCTCCAGACGTTTGAAACAAAGGGCTAGTTTATGGTTCTTCAGAAATTAGAGGGGCCGGACTGTGGCCATTGGGCATATAAAAAGTCCCGATGTTGGTGGGAAAAAACAATGCCCCATCATTGGTGTCAGTGGGAAGAATAGTGCCCCGCCATTGGTGTCAGTGGGAGGAGTAGTGTCCCATCATTGGTATCAGTGAAAGGAATAGTATCCCTTCTGGTGTCAGTGGGAGGAATAGTGCCCCATCATTGGGAGGAATAGTGCCCCGTCATTGGTGTCAGTGGGAGGAATAGTGCCCCGTCATCGGTGTCAGTGGGAGGAATAGTGCCCCATCATCGGTATCAGTGGGAGGAATAGTGCCCCATCATCGGTATCAGTGGGAGGAATAGTGCCCCATCATCGGTATCAGTGGGAGGAATAGTGCCCCATCATCGGTATCAGTGGGAGGAATAGTGCCCCATCATTGGTGTCAGTGGGAGGAATAGTGCCCCATCATCGGTATCAGTGGGAGGAATAGTGCCCCATCATCGGTGTCAGTGGGAGAAATAGTGTCGAGAGATCGAGAGAGAGAGAAGAGAGAGAAGAGAGAGAATTCATAGTGTCCATGAGGCCTTCAACGTAATGAATACGAATTTATCCGAAGTTACGATTTAGCCAAAATAACAAATGTTATTAAATGAATTAAATGAATGGAACGTAATGAATTAATAACAAATTATGATAAAACGTTTTTTTTGTTCCATTTGTTTAGATGCGGCATCCGTTATTTCTGATAATTTGTAACTTCAGAAATTCATATTCGTTACGTTCACTTACAGCCAAATTTGAAAGGAGGTTCCAATACCTCTAATTTAATAGTTAATTATTAGTTCGTTATTGTTTCGGATTTACATTCTTTCGAATTTTTTCTCTTATTTTCGGATTTTCTAATTTACTCGAAATAACGAATTTAGATCATAACGAATGACCCGAAAAACGGAAAAAAAACAAAAAAACGAATAAAACGAAAACAAACACAATTTTTTGGGCAGTGCACATCTCTAGTAAATATAGTATTATAGCCACTAGATGGAGCCAATGATCATGAAAAAAAACATATTTGGCAAGATATCAGGAATATTTGTGATGTGTGTGAATTCCTGAGATTTGCACAGAAATTTTTTTTTTTGAAGGATAGACATCATAATTAATAGAAGGATAATAAATCTTTTATAGTTTGCAGCAGATAGTTGAACAGCTACCATGACAAAGAACTGATTCAATCTGAACGGGATTTCTTTGCTGTAGAGTCCAGGGGGGAGGCAACCTGGGGCCCTCCAGCTGTTGTGGAACTACATTTCCCATGAGGCATTGCAAAGCTGGCAGTTAAAATTACTCCCAGAGGCATGATGGGACTTGTAGTTCTGCAACAGCTGGAGGGTCCCCAGGCTGCCTACCCCTGCTGTAGACGGACTGAGCTGACATCCTCTATTTTTTTTCCCATTAGTGGACAATCAGTTGGACGGATGCGCCAGGCGGGCCTGCGAGTGTGACCGGGAGGCGGTCCTCTGTTTCAAGAGACACGACGCAACGTATTCCCCCTCCAACAACTTCTATCCCAAATCCACGAGATGCGACGAGCTCCAGCCGCCCTGCGACCTCAGCCCTCTGACCTGGAACTAAGGCAGAGGGGCCCGCTGGTCTCTTTTAGGCGGCCATCATTAAATCATATTTTGAAATGGCTCTGATATTTCTGGTGATGTTTTACAAATAGAATGTTTATAAAATATCTACAAAGTGTTTTATGAAATGGAAGGGAAGCTCTGCTGCCTAGGGATCCCGGCCACTGGTGTTCCTATTCTCTTCTCTCTGCAGCAAGCAACTAAGTATCAGCATCAGCTGCTGCTCCGTTCGCACACAGTGTCAGAGGCGCAGCGGCGGCGGAGGACTATGTCTGTGTCCTGACTCCCAAATGAATGAAAGCAAACAAACATTCATTAATCGGCGCTGGTGAGGCTGCATTTGATGGGCGCTGGTGAGGCTGCATTTGATGGGCGCTGGTGAGGCTGCATTTGATGGGCGCTTCATTAAAAAGGTGGGGTATACATGGCCAGGGCAAAGGGGGTGGAGTCAAGGGGGGGGGTGGCAAAATAAGGTTTGGCCTAGGGTGTCAAAAATCCTTGCACCAGCCCTGCTCTCTGTATGTGAAATCCTGTACAGGGCGCCCTCTAGAGGACCCTTTACAGTAATACACAGAGCGGCGAGGCCATTGCTAAAAAGGCTGGAATTCTACTTTGAAATAGCGATTAACATGCAACTGTCTCACTCCTGTAATTTGTGACAGTGGGGGGGGTATTGAATACTTGACCAAAAGTATTGGTACTCGTACTCGCTGATAATAAACTGGTATCGGTGCATCGATAAAAAAAATACTGATCGTTACATGTAAACAAAAAGTGCCAAAAAAAAGCCTATTATATGCACACATCATATATATATTTTTTTTTTTTTAATTTTTTTTTTTTTTTTTACACACACACACAAAGTCTACACACCCCTGATAAAATGTCAGGTTTCTGTGATGTAAAAATGAGACAAAGTTATTTCAGAACCTTTTCCACCTTTAATGTAACCTATAAACTGTACAACTCAGTTGAACAACAAACTGAAATCTTTTAGGTGGAGAGAAGTAAAGTTAAAACAATAAAATAATATTGTCACATAAGTCTGTACACCCCTTACACTAAGAGCCCTTTCACACCGGGCCGCCCACAGCATCGGCGGTAAAACGCCGCTATTTTTAGCAGCGTTTTACCGTCGGATTAGCGGTGCATTTCGGCCGCTTGAGGGGGGGCGCTTTTACCCCCGCTAGCGGCCGAGAAAGGGTTAAAACTACCCGCAATGTGCCGCAACAGCGGCGTTTTGCCAGCAGTATCCCAGCGCTGCCCCATTGATTTCAATGGGGAGCAGCGGTGGAGGAGCGGTAAACACACCGCTCCTTCACCGCTCGAAAGAAGCTGCTGGCAGGACTTTTTCCCGTCCTGCCAGCGCAGCGCTCCGGTGTGAAAAGCCCTCGGGCTTTCACACTGGAGACAATGCTGCAGCTGTTTGAGGGTGGATTGCAGGTGCTATTTTTAACGCTATAGCGCCTGCAAAATGCCCTCGGTGTGAAAGGGGTCTAATACTTTGGTGAAGCCCCCGTTGATGTTATTCCAGCACTCAGTCTTTTTGGGGATGAGTCTATCAGTATGGCACATCTTGAATTGGTAATATTTGCCCGCTCTTCTTTGCAAAAACACTCCAAATCTGTCAGATTGTGAAGACATCTCCTGTGCACAGCCCTCCTCACATCACCCCACAGATTTTCAATGGGATTCAGGTCTGGGCTCTGGCTGGGCCATTCCAAAACTTGAATCTTCTTCTGATGAAGCCGTTCCCTTGTTGATTTGGATGGATGCTTTGGGTCGTTGTCATGCTGAAAGATGATGTTCCTCTTCATGTTCAGCTTTCTAGCAAGAAGCCTGAAGGTTTTGTGCCAATATTGACTGGTATTTGGAACTGTTCATAAGTCCCTCTACCTTGACTAAGTCCCTTGTTCCAGCTGAAGAAAAACAGCTCCAAAAGCATCATGCTGCCACCACCATGCTTCACAGTGGGTATGGTGTTCTTTTGGTGGTGTGCAGTGTGTTGTTTTTGCACCAAACATAAAACTTTAGGAAATATGGCTAAAAAAATTCAACCTTGGTTTCATCAGACCAGAACACGTTTTCCCACAAGCTTTTGGGAGACTTCAGATGTGTTTTTGCAAAATTTAGCCGGGCTTGGGTTTTTTTCTTGGTAAGAAAAGTCTTCCGTCACTCTACCCCATAGCCCAGACATATGAAGAATACGGGAGATTGTTGTCACCACACAGCCAGGACTTGTCAGATATTCCTGCAGCTCCTTTAATGTTGCTGGAGGCCTCTTGGCGGCCTCCCTGACCAGTTCTCTTCTCGTCTTTTCATCCATTTTGGAGGGACGTCCAGTTCTTGGTCATGTCACTGTTGTGCCGTATTTTCTTGATGACAGTCTTCACTGTGTTCCATGGTATATCTAATGCCTTGGGAATTCTTTTGGACCCTTCTCCTGATTGATACCTCTTAACAATGAGATCCCTCTGAAGCTTTGGAAGCTCTCTGAGGACCGTGGCTTTTGCTGTAGGATGCCACTAAGAAAATGTCAGGAAGGACCTACTAGGACAGCTGAACTTTATTTGGGGTTAATCAGAGGCACTTTACATGATGGCCGGTGTGTACTGACTCCTATTTAACATGAGTTTCAATGTGATTTCTGAATTCTGAAAATAGTTACATCCCGAGTTATAAAAGGGTGTGCACACTTATGCAAGCACATTATTTTATTTTTACTCCCCCCCCCCTAAAAGATTTCAGTTTGTTTTTCAACTGTTGTACAGTTTATAGGTCACATTAAAGGTAGACAAAAAGTTTTGAAATTATTCGTTTTCTTTGTCTCTTTTTTTTTTACATCACAAAAACCTGACATTTTAACAGGGGTGTGCAGACTTCTTTATATCTCTGATAGATAGACATCTCTCCATCATATCTATCTCGCCCTCTAGATTTATATATAAATATAAAAAAGAGAAATATAATATATATATATATATATATATATATATATATAATATATATATATATATATATATATATATATATATATATATATATATATACACACATACACACACACACATATATAATAGATGATAGATAGAAGATAGATAGTACTGAGTGTGGTGCTTGTTTGCTCTTCTTATAGTTTGCATACACCAAGTCTGATCTGTATACACATTTTTTTTTCTTTATTTAAAAATAGAATTTTCCAGACATAGAATAAACCAACTCTGCTGGTGCATAACCAGAGATCGCAGTACCAAATGTTCATGGTGGGCGGACTTGCTGGATTTACAGCGCCTGGAGTAAACATTGCCTCTTACATGCCACAAAGGCAGGAAGAAAAAACAAAAAAACAAACAAAAAAAAAAGTGCTTCATGCAGAATCCTGGTAATAGGAACAAACTCGTTAGGAACGGCTATCGGAAAGATTTTCTGGTTCCAAAAGCGCCCACCAGACATCATCCGGACAGTATTCACCTGGAAGAGCCCGTTCCAGTACAGACACACAACGTCTCCAGATTGGGCGGCTCTGGGGATCTCCCAGCATGCACTGCAAAACACTGAACATCAGAGGAACAAAAATGGTGGCAGCCACAAGGCACTGTGGGGTTTGTTTTCCAAGAGAGAAGCCTGACGCCTGAAGGAAGAAGGAGGTGGCACCACCTGAAAGTGTCCAGTGTGGAATCATAGAAACCAGCAAGGAACCACAGAGAGGCTTTATTAGCCAATAAAAGTCAAATGTTTAGAGCGGCAAAAGCCTTCACAACCGTAACGCTTGCCTGGTCCCTGTCTTCATCCCGCTGGTTATTGTCCATGTTACTACCCCGCAGGTCCTGCACCCGCTGCCGGTGCCTCTCCTCCTGCCGCTTCTTCTTCTGCAGTCGCTGCTGCTCCTTCCGCTGCTTATTACTCAACTGCAAAGACAGAGAGAGAGAGAGAGCGAGCGGGAAAGAGAGAGAGCGAGCGGGGAAAGAGAGAGAGCGAGCGGGAAAGAGAGAGAGCGAGCGGGAAAGAGAGAGAGCGAGCGGGAAAGAGAGAGAGCGAGCGGGAAAGAGAGAGAGCGAGCGGGAAAGAGAGAGAGCGAGCGGGAAAGAGAGAGAGCGAGCGGGAAAGAGAGAGAGCGAGCGGGAAAGAGAGAGAGCGAGCGGGAAAGAGAGAGAGCGAGCGGGAAAGAGAGCGAGCGAGCGGGAAAGAGAGCGAGCAAGAGAGCGAGCGAGCGGGAAAGAGAGCGAGCGGGAAAGAGAGCGAGGGAGAGGGAAAGAGAGCGAGGGAGAGGGAAAGAGAGCGAGGAGAGGGAAAGAGAGCGAGGGAGAGGGAAAGAGAGCGAGGGAGAGGGAAAGAGGGAGAGGGAAAGAGGGAGAGGGAAAGAGGGAGAGGGAAAGAGGGAGAGGGAAAGAGGGAGAGGGAAAGAGAGGGAGAGGGAAAGAGAGAGAGGGAGAGGGAAAGAGAGAGAGGGAGAGGGAAAGAGAGAGAGGGAGAGGGAAAGAGAGAGAGGGAAAGAGAGAGAGGGAGAGGGAAAGAGAGAGAGGGAGAGGGAAAGAGAGAGAGGGAGAGGGAAAGAGAGAGAGAGAGATAGAGAGAGAGAGAGATAGAGAGAGAGAGAGAGAGAGAGGGGGGGGAGAGGGGGGGAGAGAGAGAGAGAGAGAGAGAGAGAGAGAGAGAGAGAGAGAGAGAGAGAGAGAGAGAGAGAGAGAGAGAGAGAGAGAGAGAGAGAGAGAAGTTACAGAAACTCTTCAAAACAAAAACGCGATATTCCTGTGCAGATGTCACCGCAGAGGTCCAGGAGTGTTGTGGTTTTATTGCACCACTAGGGGCAGTGTGGTAAACGCACCTTTTGGCTGGGGTTGTCTTTGTTCTCATCCGGAACGTTCTTCGGATCGGCGGTCTCCCTCGATTGCTCCAGCTTTGGTCCAGTTCTGCTCTTGGATACGTCGCTGTGCTTTTCTGTGTGTTCCGGAACCTCATAGCAGACGCTTCCTTCAGCTATGCATTCCGTGCTGCCGTCTGCTAACATTAGATAAAAGGAAATCAGCTAAAACTGAAGCACTCCGAATCTGGTGCAGCTGTGCATAGTTTTCAATCAGTTTCTAACACCAGCTTGTTCAATCAAGCTTTGTCAAAGAAACCTGGAAGCTTCTCTGCAGAGCTACACCAGATTTTGCTCTCTCTAAGTTTTAGTGAATCTCCCCCCCAGTGATTATATGAAGGCAGGAGGCTTCATTAAAAAAAAAAAAAAAAAAAAAACCTAACTTGCAGATGTCATTGCAGGGTTCATTTGTTTAATACTGTAATTGCCAGATACATTTACAGTATTAATAAAAACTGTCCTAAATTTAAATAAAAAAATATGTATGAAATAAAATCGATTTCTTTCCTTAAAGTGTTACTAAACCCACAACAGTAAAATCAGTCTGTATTATGCAGTAAAGCATGCTGGTTATACTCACTGTGGAACCTAAGGGTTTAATCCTCTGCATTGTGTAAAAAGGCTGTTTGATCCTGTCTTCTCTGATCCTCCCCTTCTTTTACTGTCCCCTAGTCATCACCTGATAGAACAGAGCCTTGGGAGGCACTCTGCACATGCCAAGTTTGGTGTTTATTGCTAGAGCTTTTTTTTGGGAAGGTGCATGTGTTCAGCACTGTTTAGAGAGAGGGTCAGGGGTCCTGCAGCCTCATAGGACAGTCAGAGGAGAATGAAAACTCCTCCTACAAGCTTTAACCAGTGCTTGGCCAGACACTGATAGAAGTCACAAGACTGCCATATACTGCGAAGACCAGATATAGTGACTGCAGAGTCCTGGGGAGAGCAGATATAGTGACTGCAGAGTCCTGGGGAGAGCAGATATAGTGACTGCAGAGTCCTGGGGAGAGAAGATATAGTGACTGCAGAGTCCTGGGGAGAGAGATATAGTGACTGCAGAGTCCTGGGGAGAGCAGATATAGTGACTGCAGAGTCCTGGGGAGATCAGATATAGTGACTGCAGAGTCCTGGGGAGATCAGATATAGTGACTGCAGAGTCCTGGGGAGATCAGATATAGTGACTGCAGAGTCCTGGGGAGATCAGATATAGTGAATGCAGAGTCCTGGGGAGATCAGATATAGTGAATGCAGAGTCCTGGGGAGATCAGATATAGTGAATGCAGAGTCCTGGGAGATCAGATATAGTGAATGCAGGCTCCTGGGGAGATCAGATATAGTGAATGCAGAGTCCTGGGGAGAGCAGATATAGTGAATGCAGAGTCCTGGGGAGAGCAGATATAGTGAATGCAGAGTCCTGGGGAGAGCAGATATAGTGAATGCAGAGTCCTGGGGAGAGCAGATATAGTGAATGCAGGCTCCTGGGGAGATCAGATATAGTGAATGCAGGCTCCTGGGGAGATCAGATATAGTGAATGCAGGCTCCTGGGGAGAGCAGATATAGTGAATGCAGAGTCCTGGGGAGAGCAGATATAGTGAATGCAGAGTCCTGGGAGAGCAGATATAGTGAATGCAGAGTCCTGGGGAGAGCAGATATAGTGAATGCAGGCTCCTGGGGAGAGCAGATATAGTGAGTGCAGAGTCCTGGGGAGAGCAGATATAGTGAATGCAGAGTCCTGGGTTTAGTAACACTGATAAAATCCCATTATTTATTCAGGTAGTAAAATAGAATTGTCAAGTTGGCAAATGCTAAGGTTGGACTGGACATCTAGTCATCAATGACCTCAAATTTGGTGCTACAAATTTTATAATTTTATGCCACAGACAGATCTGTACCGTTTCCCTAAAGCAGCCGTCTGCATCTCATTCGGCAACAGCTGCTGAGACGGAACCAGTACTGGAGAGATTCGAGGAAGGTGAACTAACAGCCGGCCTCAGAACTGGATCACATAGTGCTACCTTAGTGAGAACACCTATAACAGTAACTGGGTATAAATTAGGAGATTTCCCCGGGAGGGGTCCCACAGGGATGAGGCCGGATGTGAAAAAAATACAAAATAAAATAAATCATATCAATGAATGATAAATTCAGACATGAGAATATTTACCGATTAGTTTCAGCTCTTCGATCTGCAGGATGACCTGAATAGTAGATTCTACATCGAAGCTTTCGGCTTCCAGACTCTGCAGAATCAGGCGAACGTCCTGGGCACAGAAAGTTGGAGAATGATTATTAATCATAAAAACAGATAAAAACCTAAAAAGCATCCGATTCCCTGTAAGGACAATCAAACTGCAATTTTCTGGTTTTTTTGGGCAGGGGACATTTTTAAATGCCCAACCAGTGCATTCACTGCCATGTTGCCACTGTAGCCAATCAGCACTAATACAATGAGGGCTCTGTATCTGCAAGCGGGCAGCAGCTACAGGCTTAGCGACGTACTGCAACGTCGTCAGAGCACGTGTGCGATCCCATGGCTGCTGTGTCCATCATTGTGCTCACGTGTCATGCATGACTGTTTTGCTTACTATTGTGAAAAAAAAAAAAAAAAAAAAACACCCTTTATCACAGTAGTAAAGCGTCACTATGGTAAAAAATAAACAGCATAAAAAAAAAAAAGTAAAAACATTTTTTAAAAAATTGATCAAATAAAATGTACTTTTTTTTTTATTATTATTATCTGATGATGCTGTACTGCACTGGTGACAGTACGGAAAAAAAAAATTGGGGAAAAAAAATAATTTTTAATGTCAATATTTTTCAAAAACTGTGACAAAAAAAATTACAACTTCAAAAAACCGCAAATGCCTACTTTC